>JASAMX010004051.1:0-28258 GCA_030248175.1 Microlaimidae sp. YZB2_3 | reverse complement strand
AAAAATATAATTTAAATGTTACGAATATAAAATTTTAAAAATATACAAAATTATAAAAAAAATTCATATTAAAATAAAGCAGCACTAATATTTATAGAAATACGTGGACTGGAAAAAAAAGAATTTAATTAAGCATTTTTAGCCAACCGAAACAGTGTACTTATGCCAAATCTTTAAGAATTATTTTAATCTAAAATAGTTAACAATAATTAATTTTAGATGGTCAGTTAGGTTTTTAAGAACTGAGACGGACAGAATAACAGAATAAACCCAGAATTTAAGAAACAAAACCCGGTAAAGATAATTTTCTTCTTTTTTTCTTGAAAAATAAACGTTATTTTATTTCGCGTCTAGTTATCGTTATCGTGTATATTTATCGGTCGTCATCGTCAAACCAAATAAAACTAAAACTATAGCATTTATTGGTATAACTATCACAATCGCTTACGGTTTCTAAAGTATATATTCACTTAATGCATAAATTTTAAAACTGTGGATATCGCCAGGGGAACTGTTTAAAATGAATTTTAATTTTAATAAACACAAAATATCATAAAATCATGCAACACTAAATCGGTATTTTATTATAAATTAAACTCAACTTACTCAGTAATGAGCTGCATGTAGTCAAAAATAAACTGACTACTGCTGCCACTTTCAAAAATGACATTTTTAATTTTCCATACTCCTATGAATTATTTTATTCATTTTGGTTCTAAATCAAAAAAAAAGAATTTTGAAAATGCACTACCTTTAGGATAAATGAAACGCAATTTTTATATTGACTAATAAAATAGGCGATCAAGATTATAGAACCGTGATAAGAAAAATTTGGAAAATTTTATTGCGTATTTCAAGATTCTTAAAAAACGATTCTCCAACAGCACAGTACTATAAGGTTTATTTTACACAAAATGCAGTAAACCTATGAGTGCGGATTACTGTAAATTCTAGGTCAAGCTTGCAAACACTTTTTTACGTCCACGCACATATTTTAGTAACGAAAGTGCATGGACTCTAAAACAAATAAATGTAAAACTGAATTTTGATGTTTCAAAATTTTAACAAATTTTAAAATTTTTTAGAACTACTGAATTTCGCAAATTAAATAATTTCACAAGTAATTGAAAAAAATTCGTTGTTTATTTAAAAATTAATCTTTATTTTAAAATACAATTATTAACTTGGTTAACATAGAGTCCATCTTAGACTGGTCCACATACTTTCTGTTTAAACATACGCCCGCGCAGAAATCGCCCCTTTTTCCTGCTCTTAGAGCATACTCTTAGGGATGGTTCATACTTATGACAAAACGTCCTTTGGACAAAGTCCAAAGGACAATTTTATAAAAGCCAAAACGTCCTTTGGACAAGCCAAAACGTCCTTTGGACTTTTGCCTTTGGACGAAGTATTTACGCTCACTTAGAATTTGTCCTTTGGACAAAGTCCAAAGGACAAAATTCAAAGGGAAAAGTCCAAAGGACAAAAGTATGAATACGTTGTCCTTTGGATTTTGTCCTTTGAACTTTTTCCTTTGGACTTTTCCCTTTGGACTTTTCCCTTTGGATTAATATATAAAGTCCTTTGGACTAAAGTCCTTTGGACTTTGTCCAAAGGACGTTTTGTCATAAGTATGAACCAGCCCTAAGAGCATTTTTCAAGGATAGTCTACCACTGTTTTGAATCGATATAAAAAAAATTATCCAATAAACTATAGTTTTAGCTGAGCAATGACATATGCTTACAATAATTCCGTTCTGGGAATACGCCACGTTCAAAGTTCAAATATTCTAGTGTTTACATTGCATGAGGTGTTATTCTTTTAGCAGAGTCATCGCCATTTAAGCGTGATTTAAAAACTGTTTGGTATAAAAACAAACCGTGTTGTGTGTGGTTGTATATTTAGACGTGTTAAAATAAACAGACGTTTTGAAGTTTTTATGTCTACAGTTAGTTGTGTTTGTTTTTAGTAAAAAGTGGGTACAAAAAAAGTTTTTTTTACACCGGTATGACATCTTTACTCGCGTCATATTAAATTTTCCGAAAGAAATCAACGAAAAAGTTTAGGTACGGGGTCTTTAAGAGCCACAAGCAGGAAACTTGGAGCCATGGAAAATTTTTTGGGAGTTTGGAGCCACAAGCAATGGTAACTTTTAGCCTTTACGAAAAAAATTGATTTTGGTTAGATTTAGGCTTCACTTAGGCTTAGGTAAATGTTTTGGCAATTTTTACTTACGGCTAAAAGTTCCCTAGTTTTGGCTCCAAGTTCCAGCTCCAATTTTCCAAGGCTTTCTCGACCCTAAATCAAAGTTTACAAGAAATGTGGCACCATAATTACAAGTTTTATATATTTAAAAAAGTTTTTAGATTATCAAATAAAAGATATTTTTAAAACCCCTAATTTTTCAGCCAAAAATTTTAAAATTTCAAAAATTTCGTTCCCCAAAAACAACTAAAAACAGAGCGATGATGCTTTAGTGTAATACAACTGGCTTTTTAATAATATAAAACGTGGATAAGTTATAAAAAGTAGATTACTACGGTATCTGGGAGCAATCATCATAAAATTCAATTGCGAAATTGTGTGTTTCGCAGTCGGATTTTATGATTATATTATGATTATATGTTTCGCAATCGTAGTTTTCATGGGTGGCGTGGGAGCGCCACCGGGCGATTTAGCCCCGCGGCGCGGCGCCAACCATTATGAGAGAACGTGGGTAAATTTTGAAATTCAGAACCTTCTTCTTCTTATTATTATCTTAAGACCGACATTCCTCCGTTGTTACATGGTGTAAAATTAAAAAAAAATTTTTTTAAAGCTTTTTAAAAAGGGTTTAAAATCGCGCAATAATTATCTTGTGAGTCACTTTTTTATTGACCAAATTCAAAATTTAAATGGTTGAAAACAAAATTTAAATTCATATTAAGAATTGAGCACTATTACAGTTTTATGTTATTGCTTAGCTTAGCTAGGACTCTAATTTTTTTACATTTAATTCATAAATTCAATTTATCAACTATAAATAAAAAATTAGGAATGTCATCAAAGTTTTTCACATTGTAATGTAAACGACAAAAATGTGTTGTATTAATAATATTAAAACTGTTAATAGAACATATCCCAGCAATAGAATTATTGTAAACATATGTCATTGCGCAGCTAAAACTATAGTTTATTGGATAATTTTTTTTATATCAATTCAAAACAGTGGTAGACTATCCTTGAAAAATGCTCTTAGGGCTGGTTCATACTTATGACAAAACGTCCTTTGGACAAAGTCCAAAGGACTTTATATATTAATCCAAAGGGAAAAGTCCAAAGGGAAAAGTCCAAAGGAAAAAGTCCAAAGGAGAAAATCCAAAGGACAACGTATTCATACTTTTGTCCTTTGGACTTTTCCCTTTGAATTTTGTCCTTTGGACTTTGTCCAAAGGACAAATTCTAAGTAGCGTTCATACTTCGTCCAAAGGCAAAAGTCCAAAGGACGTTTTGGCTTGTCCAAAGGACGTTTTGGCTTTTATAAAATTGTCCTTTGGACTTTGTCCAAAGGACGTTTTGTCATAAGTATGAACCAGCCCTAAGAGCTAAGAGTATGCTCTAAGAGCAGGAAAAAGGGGCGATTTCTGCGCGGGCGTATGTTTAAACAGAAAATATGTGGACCAGTCTAAGATGGACTCTATGTTAACCAAGTTAATAATTGTATTTTAAAATAAAGATTAATTTTTAAATAAACGACAATTTTGTTCAATTTCTTGTGAAATTATTTAATTTGCGAAATTCAGTAGTTCTAAAAAATTTTAAAATTCTTAAAACTTGAAACATCAAAATTCAGTTTTACATTTATTTGTTTTAGAGTCCATGCACTTTCGTTACTAAAATATTTGCGTGGACGTAAAAAAGTGTTTGCAAGCTTGACCTAGAATTTACAGTAATCCGCACTCATAGGTTTACTGCATTTTGTGTAAAATAAACCTTATAGTACTGTGCTGTTGGAGAATGTTTTTTAAGAATCTTGAAATACGCAATAAAATTTTCCAAATTTTTCTTATCACGGTTCTATAATCTTTACCGCCTATTTTATTAGTCAATGTAAAAATTGCGTTTCATTTATCCTAAAGGTAGTGCATTTTCAAAATTCTTTTTTTTGATTTAGAACCAAAATGAATAAAATAATTCATACGGGTATGGAAAATTAAAAATGTCATTTTTGAAAGTGGCAGCAGTAGTCAGTTTATTTTTGACTACATGCAGCTCATTACTGAGTAAGTTGAGTTTAATTTATAATAAAATACCGATTTAGTGTTGCATGATTTTATGATATTTTGTGTTTATTAAAATTAAAATTCATTTTAAACAGTTCCCCTGGCGATATCCACAATTTTAAAATTTATGCATTAAGTGAATATATACTTTAGAAACCGTAAGCGATTGTGATAGTTATACCAATAAATGCTATAGTTTTAGTTTTATTTGGTTTGACGATGACGACCGATAAATATACACGATAACGATAACTAGACGCGAAATAAAATAACGTTTATTTTTCAAGAAAAAAAGAAGAAAATTATTTTTACCGGGTTTTGTTTCTTAAATTCTGGGCTTATTCTGTCCGTCTCAGTTCTTAAAAACCTAACTGACCATCTAAAATTAATTATTGTTAACTATTTTAGATTAAAATAATTCTTAAAGATTTGGCATAAGTACACTGTTTCGGTTGGCTAAAAATGCTTAATTAAATTTTTCCAGTCCACGTATTTCTATAAATATTAGTGCTGCTTTATTTTAATTTTAATTTTTTTTATAATTTTGTATATTTTTAAAATTTTATATTCGTAACATTTAAATTATATTTTTTTACTAGATTTTGATATTATTATGTTGTAGGCAAATGCCGAGAGCAGCCATCTATACATTATGTGAGAAGAAATGAAGATGTTGTTTTAAATCCAACAAATTATCCCCACGAAGAAGCAAGTATAACAAAAAATATATAATATACCAAAAAATGTGCAACTCCTACAGTGAATATAAAAATGTAAAAGTAGGCCATTATAATGAGCCTATTTAAATGGCGCTTTCTATAATGGCATAGTAGCCATTTTAATTCGAGCGAATTAAAATGGAGAGGAAGCCATTATAATGGAATGTGGCATTTAAATAGAGAATCTCATTATAATGGCCCATTTTTACTTACCTTTTTATATAAGAGTTGTAGATTTTTCGGTATATCATATATGTTTGGTATAACTTTTATTTGTTGTGTTACAGTAATTGATTTAAAAATTATGGCACCATTCGTCCGAAATACAAAAAAATGTACGTTATCAAGAATACATGAAAATTAATTAATAAAGAAAAAAGAATGAGAAATAAAGAACAAATTATACGGGCTATGTGTGGATCCAACCTAAATGCATACGTATGCATATGATATGCATACGTATGCATTTTTTTATATGCATACGTATGCATATATTTTTTTAGTTTTATGCATACGTATGCATTTTTCCGCAAAGTATATGCATACGTATGCATTTTTTTAAAACATTTATGCATACGCATGCATTTAGGTTGGATCCACACATAGCTTGTATAATTTGTTCTTCATTTCTCATTCTTCTTTTCTTTATTAATTAATTTTCATGTATTCTTGACGTTATACTAAAATTGTAAAAATGTTTCATGCGGATATAAAAATATTTTTACTATTTAAAATTGAATTCATTTTAAAATATTGAAAATAGTAAACACTGTAAATTTTTATCAGTTGGTAAATTTAAGTGACTTAACGTGTCAAATAATGAATATCGAAGAGTGCCTATGTTCCCATTAGAATAACTGACTTAAATTCGGCCATCTTTAATTTTACCACCGGCTTTTAGTTGTGCCATGCGCAAAGTTATGAAATAAACTGCGTATGACGAGATAGATGACATGACCATCTCCCTAGTCATACGCAGTTCATTTCATAACTTTAAGTATGGCAAAAAACACAGCCGATGGCCGAAATTAAGGCTGACCGAATTTAAGTCGGTTACCCTACAAATAAAAAAAGATGATGCTTGAAGAAACTTGCAGTTTTAAAAAACTTAAAGCACAAAATAAACATATGAATGACTAAAACCTGTAAAGTTAATTAAACCAAACTAAAATTTATTACATTTTCTCTTAACTTTTTTTGGAATTTTTTTACTAAAACATTTGCAAATTTTACAAAAACGTGACTTATAATGGGACAAGAAACTTGTTTGTAAATTTTACAAACTGTTCTGGAAAAAAAATTAACAAAAAATTGTCCCCAGCGAGAATTGAACATTGGACCTTTTCATGCAAGTTTCGGACTCTAACCACTAGGCCGAATCGACAACTGGGGAATATGAAAAAAAATGAGGCTTTATAAACAATAGTGTTTTTCGTAAAAGATTACAACCAACATGGCAATTTTTACCAAGTCTGATTTATTTGTACATGACTCTTCACAAACAAAATTAAGAGAGTATATCCTTCTTCACAGTATCAATTAATTTAATACATTCAACATATTATTTTGTAAATCGTTTGCCCCTCCTTGCTAAAAAATTTTTGCAAAAAATATTTTCTACTTGTAAAAAAATTCAAAAAACTATCTTACTATTGTTTTCAGATTATTTACAAAATGATACTACTATCAAAAATATATAATATAACGAAAATTGTGCAACTCTAAAAAAATTAAGTTAGCGTATATGATGCTTTTGAAATAGTCCATTTAAATAGCGCCTTTATTATAATGGCATACGTATTCGTCATTTTAATTCTCGCGAATAAAAATGGAATGTAAGCTATTATAATGGCACAACTTAATTTTATTCTGAATTTTAAATGAATAAATTTAAAAAAAAATAATTCATCAATGAAACCATTTTAATTCGGGATACAAATTAGCATATGCAAATTATTTACAAATCCAAAAACATTTTGTTTTGTTTTATAATATTTTTAATTTTCAAAAGTTCTTTTAAATACAAAACAAAACCAAGCAAGAGCTTTCTTTTAAATTGCTGAATAGCACAATTCCGAAGTAACTAGCCAGAATTACACAGTAAATATATATAATATGAAATTGAGTTATGCCATTATAATGGCACATACTCTCGATTTTATTTATGCCGAATATGCCATTATAGTAGAGGCACCATTTAAATGGACTATTTCATTATAATACCATATGATGGCGCAGATTTTTATATATGAGTTAACATTTTTGTTTATATTATATATTTTTGCTATTACTTGCAGGCTTTGGGGCGTTGCAGTCTTGTAAATGGGAATACAGAGCCAACCGTCCATCGGATCGAATATCCGTTTATATATCCAAATTTGAACTGGACGATCCTGTCTTCGACAATATTACCATCTACGAAGGTTCTGACACAAGAGGAAAACTTTTAAAAATGTAAGCGGAAGTTTAACCAATTTATATTTTTAAAGTTCCGAATTTCTGTATTTTTGCCACGGCTCCGGGTGTCTACTTACGGAGCCAAATCCTGTTGTTGGTTTGCTCAAAACTAAAGCAATTTATTGTAGATCTAATGAGGCATCCTGAGGTAGGCACAATTCAACTGGAAGTTGATTACTGTTTCTTTCGTTGCGAAGCCATATTTAAGTGTTACTGCGATACTCATCCAAGCATTATTAAAAAAATTTGTGCTAAGATGTGTAAGCTGGTAAAAAATTAGTTCGATGTGTAGTTGTAGTCCTTAGCTTCATACAGTACTAGTGATACAGTACTAACTCCATATAATAGATCTAAAAGCGGATCTCCATATTTTGGAGCTCCGGAGTCCAGTGTTACTCCGAAGCTGCGGAACTCCACCATAATTTAAAAATAGATGTCAATTTTTTTTATAAATTTTTTTAAAATTTATTAAAAATAATAAAAATATAGTACTAAAAATATGAATAAAATAACTTAGATTATATTTAAAGTTTAAATAAGCTTGAGTTCATTGATTTAATTGGTGGAGCTCAGAAATTTTAAAATTCTTCTGCTTCAAATGTCCAGGCTCTGAAGCTTGATATTAAATGTAAGAACATTACTAGCAAGTCTACATACACACTAAACATTCCTTTGGTGTACAATAAATCTTTTTTTTCGCATAAACAAGATCGGTTTATCCAATGCTTTATAAATTTAAATTTACAGTATTTATTTTGATTAATCGATTAATTTTAGTAGTAAAATTCGTTACTTAATTATCATGTTTATTTTTATTATTTAAAAATATATATTAAATAATAGGTATATGTTTTGTAAAAATTTAGCTGCAATATTACAACCAGTTGTATTGGCCAAACAATAGTTTCCCAGGGAAATTCAGTCACTATATGGCTTCAAACAGATATTGTAAATAATTTGGGTTGGATTGTTGCCGAGATTTCGGCAATTCAAGGTTCAGAAAAAGCCTCGCAGACTTTACCAACGAGACACACCAACAGGAATCCGACTTTCAGTAGTAAATTTATTCATTTGGTATTCGATTTTTTTAAAATACTTTTTATCATTTTTATGGTTTTGTATATTGTTTTATAAGAAGATTTTTTCGCGATTATTTATCAAAGTTTTCTAAACGAAAATTTGAAGTTCGAAGCTTATTAGAAAACTGAAAAGTTTAAAGTAATTTCGAAAGTCGTCCATGTGTTGTCTCACTCTTACTGTATTTAAAATATATATTTGGCTTGTGTTTCGCGATGTTTTAGCCTTTGGTTTTATTTAGAAAATAGCGAAAGTCCAGGAAAACCGTCAGAAATACCCCTAGATCGACCAGTGGACCCACCGTGGGCTCCGCAAGGGGCGTGTCAACCTAACAAAGACAGCATTTGCATTCCTTTGGTAGCCGGACCCCCTGGGCCGCCCGGTCCCCCTGGAGCACCAGTAATTAATTTATATTAATTTATTTATATTATATTCTATAATTACAATAATAACGTTAAAGCAGTTTTTCTTTGCTTTTTCAAATCATTGGTGAGCCAAAAGCGCCGAAGTTAAGTATTTTTTCGATTCTCCGCTGGCCACAACAAAAGAAAGTAATACAACTAATGTTAAGGAAATATCTTAATTGTTTTTTTAGTTTTTTTTTTGTAAAAAAAGGAAAGGGATCCTAAATAATCAAAAGAATCTTGTAATTTTGTTTCAAAGCCAGGTTCATATTTCGTCCAAAACGATCAGAAAAAAAATCAAAGAAATGTTTTGGACAATCCAAAGGCTCCTTTGAATTTTTCCAGAACTTAAAAACGTTTTTCGTTTGGATTAAGTATAAAAACTTCTTAAAACTAGCCAACAAACATTTCATAGTTGTCCAAAAGCGTTTGAAATATGTACTACTTGAAAAATAGTATAAACACCTTGTCAAAAATAAATCCAAAGGAAATGATTTCTTAGTCAATAGTCGTTACACAATACAGAGTACTCCAAAAATCCCACACACTTTGATTTAAGTACACCAAGAACCTAAATCAGTCAAAGCCTATACCAGTCAAGTATTCCTATTTTTGTTTGGTTCCTGGAAAAATTTTTAAAACTGTACTCTTTTTATCGCCAACATGATAGTAAGTGAATTGAGGTCTGAAAAGTGAATTCGCAACTGTTGATTCTCCCCAATTTTTTGTGATACCGCGCAAAAAATACTGAATGTACTATCCATCATACCGGACGTCTAATAAGCTAAAAGCAACCCATACTCATGACAACTAAATGACACTGTATGCAAATTATTTTATATGCGAAATTTATAAATTAAGGTCTTTTTCCAGAACGTATATGCTTTATGTACGACAAACTTTGATATTTATTTTTAACCAAAAACTTTCTGTTTTTTAACAATAAAATTTTTTGAATACTCCAGGTTGTTTTTTTTGAAACTGGTTCGTCGTGTTTTATTGTGCGCCCATTCAAGTTTAGCCATTGTAACGAATTTCTTGATCATAAAAATGTTGTCATTATATTTTGAGTTTTCCTTATTTTGGCAAGAGTTATTTTGTTTTAATGGCCACTCTGGCGATTTTATAATTTCTAGTGCAATCACAATTGTCAAAATGGTAGAGATGGGCGTCCAGGATCGCCAGGATTACCCGGAAGGGACGGAAAAGTAATATTTTTTATAAAATTTGTAGTACACAGTTTAAAAAATTTTAATTACGAATCTTAATAACGGTGAAATTTTTTTAGAATTTTCCTGGCGTAATTGATCTTACAATAGATTGGTTATTCAATATAGGCACCTTGCACTGAAACGGAGTTTATACATGAAGTATGCAATATACATAAGTGTCACCATCATGGATAATTACCGTACTCCTACTTATCTTTTCGTAGTATGCAGATCAACCCCCAAAAGCGCGCGAAATTTCGATCGTATTATCTGCATACTACGAAAAGATAAGTAGGAGTACGGTAATTATCCATTATGGTGACAACTATGTATATTGCATACTTCATGTATAAACTCAGTTTCAGTGCAAGGTGCCTATAGCGAAAGGTCTTCGGAGAAGGATAAATAAAAATTTGCTTGCAATTTTATCTGCTTGATTTTAAACCAAACGTCATTATGCTGATTTTTTTAGCGATTATTTTGACATTTATGTAGATTTTAAATTTGTAATTAACTACTATATACGGTTTTTTAATATAACTTTTTTTTTCTTTTTAAACATAAAATGTTTTAAATTGCGTCCAGTTCGCAAAAAAATTATATTTTTATCGTTGCTGTTGTAATCACAAAACAGATATTCATGGATGAAAACTGCAGCAGAATAAATCAAAACCAAGTTAATCTGCTATATTCCGCGGTGTTTATTTACTATGGAAAAAATATACGGATTTTTGAACGTACAGCATTTGAACGTACAGAATCGGTTGAGCACACTGATATAAACAATTAAAATCTTTACACGCGTTTTATATCCAGGATTATATTGTGACTATGATTAGTTTGACTGCAAAATTATGCTCACACTGTTGTTGAAAACTACTTTCAGAAACATTTTTTGTACTTTTTGACTTATTGATTTTATATGACTTTTAAAAAAAACACATATTACTATTTCTGGAGTAATAAAATTTTTCATATCTTTTATTTTAAATTTTATAATATTTAAAAACATATCTTATATTTTTCTGAATTTTAAATAAGAAACGATGGTAGTTCTGAATTACAGGATGGTAGTGGAAAACTTGGTTATCCCGGACCACCTGGGTCACCTGGGCCACCTGGACCAATAGGACCCCCTGGACGGGTAAAATTATGAATAATTAGAATGATTTTTTCTTTAATAATTATTATTATTTGCAGTGTGACGCCCCCATGAAATATGCGTATAAAATACATATACTCTTCAGCTTCAGCTACATTTGCTTAAAAAAAAACTAGGGTTTGCTGCTCAGTTATTAAGTGCTAAGTAAAAAAAAATTGCAAACGCTCTTTTGAATTTCAAGAAAAATTAGCAATCTTTTCTGAGCAAAATTTAGTGATAGGGGCTTAAAACAGTTTTATGGGAAATATGAATATCACCCCATGTTTCCAATTGTTGTGAAATCCAAAGCTACCATAGTCAAGGAATTTTCTGTTTATCGCTTTGACTATCCAAAAAATACAGAAAAGTGAAAAAAAGTTTAATTCTGCATTTGACCATTGTCATAATTCTAAGATAAACAATTCTTCGTGCTATGGAGCTTAGAAAACGGGTATATCTCATGACGATCTCCAAAAAAAAAATTAACAATTCCCGACTTTTTTAAGGTGGACACCGTGTCATAAATCTAAGTGACAACGGCAACGTAGTTTCTTTTCCTGACCGCAATCCTCGTTCAATATTAAAACACAAGGTGCGCATAATTTTTCCTTTTAAGACTCGGTAAGAATCAGAAAGAGTTAAATTACTGTCTAACTTGTGTAGCTATTGTGGTATTTTTTTAAAACTTATAGCTATCGTATTTTCTATCGTAGGGAGACAATTCGGACTGCAAAACGAATACGTTTGTGGAAAAGCAAGTACACCAATTGCAAGGACCCCCGGGACCTCCTGGTAGGCCTGGACCACCGGGTGTTCAAGGGCGACGGGGTCTGCCGGGCCTGCCGGGACAGCCGGGTCAGGAAGGTAGAACCGGATCCCCAGGATTCTGTGACGGTAGCGACTGTCCGGTTACCCCGGGATCTTGCACCAGGTGCACTTTTTTTGTTTGTATTTTTAAGTTATGTTCTGTTTCAAAATACTGTGGACCGAAATAAAAATTTAAATGACTATTTCAACAACCCAACCATCAAATTATACAAAAACTATATACTACATTAATTGGTTGGAGTATTACTCATCTACACTCTAATATCACTTAGGAACTAGACAATTTGATAATAAAAAATGAGTATATTATTCTGATATTGTAAATTGATTTCTTACGAACAAAAGTGTAAAATATTTGACTTTTTATGAAAATAAAATGAATTTGTTTTTTTTTTATTGGGATCTGATACCTTGGTCAAAAAAAACCAAAAAATTGTCAAAGTAAACCAAAGCAACAGCAAAGTTGTTAAAATATCTTTGGAAAACAAGCTATTTTTTTAGCCTAAAGAAGTATAGTTTAATTGAAAGAATATACGCATTTGTCATAGATTATTATTCATGATATACGCTGATTGATCAACCAAAAATGGTTATTTAATTATACATCTATGATATTGCTAAGTTCAACAGAAAAAAAAAGAGACAAATTGACTCTTAAAAGAGCTTTGGAAAGCACAATAATTCCCTCAATATAAAATATAAATAAATTTTTTTTACATTTTATAGTTCTGTCGGTTGTGGAAACTGCCCCACAAACTGCAGATACTGCCCTAGTTGTCCAAACTGCGTAAGTTCCTATTTAAAAATTTTTGAATTAATTTAATTTTAATTTTTTAATCAAAATCTATTTCTAATTTTTGCTTAAAATATAAATAATCGTATTAGTATAAATAAAGTTATTTAGTAATTAACCTGTTTCCGTGATGGCCTTTTCCCCCGTTACAACCGTGAAACCTTCGTACGACAAAGGTGAAACTTTCGTCTCACGGTGGTGGTATTTTTGTATTGCAAATGCCGTACATAAACCTTACCGTGCTAAACTTTACACATGACTTTGGTTGTACTTCCGTCATACATATTTTTTTGTGCGCGAATAGTGCCCAGTGAGCTTGCAAATTCAAATGGTTAAAGCTGTTTTACGTTAGCAATATACAAATTTTTGCAACATAATATATATCCTACGTGAATCTGCTACTTTTCAGTCCCGCTTCGTTCCCGGAAAAAAATTACCGCGAGCTTCGTTTCAGTTCCGATTCATTTCAGTCCCGCTTCGTTCAGTCCCGCTTCGTTTCAGTCCCGCTTTGTTTGAGTCCTGCTTCGTTTCAGTCCTGGCCGAAAAACATTCATCAACTTGTATCATATTCCTGCGTGTAGTCTTTTTCTGAAAAATATTTGCATAATTAAAAAAAATCTCGCCTAAAGTTCAGCAGGCCTTAATTAATGTAGAATCACGACGGTTAATTCAATGTACACAAAGGTTTCGAGAAGAATTGAAAATAATTTGTATGAGACCGAAAACAGGGGAAAAATGCACAACCAGCTGTTTTTTAAAAATTATTTTAAGTTTATGTTATTTTCGTGTACTATGATTGTGGTTTTTTTTCGTTAACCAACATCATATGCAAACTATTTTAAATTTATCTCAAGACCTTTGTGTACGTTGAATTAACCGTCGTGACTCTCCATAATCAAAATATTTAGTAATTCAGTTGTTTCAAAGTACACCTTAAAGATAAATTCTATCAGGGTGAAAATAGATGAGTGGTAAAGTAACCACTCGTTCTTTGAGAAAATATCACGTGCAGAAAAACACATGACGCAACTAAATAATAATTGGTTACATAACGCTGAAAAATTTTTTTTAATTTTTCTCGCTGGGGGGCTTATTGTTTATTTCTTCCTGGCGGAAAGCGGTTACGCCCTTAATTTCAGCCAGGAAGACTTTAGCTTTAGTTTAAAATCATGCCAAATTTTAAATGCTTTATTTACCACCAAAACAAGAAATTTCAAATTTTACCACAAATACAGAAAAGGAGAATTTTAATTTTTAAGATTTCTTACAATCGTTTAAGGGGGGGTGGTTTTTTGTTTTTTGGGCTTGCTTTTGTAAAACGAAATTCAAGTTAAACAAATTAGTGACATAAAAGCAAATTAAATAAAAAAATATTTTGTTAACGTTTTTATGTTTTATATTACAGGTTCTGAATTTAATGTTTTCGTGTCTGTATTTGGATGCGATAATAATAAAAATGTTGCAGAAATAAAATAAACGAATTTCCTAATATTAATATAAAACTTTCCGAAAAAATAAAATACAAAAGTATTTCCGAATTTATTGTTTGGTTTTTAAAGGAGTAATACCACAAATCAAATTTCTGTAGCGCCTGGATCATACAACTCTTTTGTTACTAAACCGATTAAATTAAAATTTCTAAATGTTGTAGAATTGGTCTGGAGAAACCAAAATATTAAATTTGAGGTAGATTAAGATTAAAAAAGTAGTTTTGTATTAAAAGAGTAGTCCATTCAAGACATTATAGAAATTTGATTTGTGACAGTCCTCATTTAATTACAAAGACTAAACGGGCCAAAAAACTAAAAGTCGTTTAAATAAATAAAAAAAATCCTAAAATTCTTAAATCAATGCGAAATGAATCAAATAAGCTTATATAATTGTAGTACAAAGGTCTTTATATAAAAGCAAATATTGTTTCAAAATGACTTGCAATATGACACTTGATTTTCATCGGATTTTTCGTCAGGACTGAAATGTAGCAGGACTGAAATGAAGCTCGTAGCTTTTTTTTTCGGGACTGAAACGAAACGGAACTTAAATGAAGCAACCCAACAGGAACTACAGTAGTTTATGAACGTATTTTCCGCTAAGACTGAAACAAAGCGGGACTAAAACGAAGCGGGGCTAAAACGAAGCGGGACTGAAACGAAGCGGGACCGAAACGAAGAACGACTGAAACGAAGCGGCACTTAAACGAAGCTTGCGGTGATTTTTTTTCGGGACTGAAACGAAGCGGGACGGAAACGAAACGGACCCCATCCTACGTAATACATTTTATCCATGAGAAAAATCTGCATGTTGCTACCGTACAGCTTTAACCATTTTAATTTGCTCGCTCACTGGGCACTACTCGCGCAAAAGTTATGTATGACAGAAGTACGACATTGGTCATACTAAGGTTTCACGGTTGTAACCGAGGAAAAGGCAATCACGGAAACGAGTTAAATGCCTCTTTGTTTTTCTGTACGGGTTTAAAAAAGTGCGATAAGTGCAAAAATACTTTCGTTATTAAAAAAAGTTGAGCAATTTATATGATTTCTGAACTGCTAAATTTTTAAAACGACTACCATTCTAATCATACTTATTTTAACGGGCTCCCATTAGAATGGCATCAAGAGTTGAAAAGTACCACTTAAATGGGATTTCATTGAAATAACTACCTTTCAAATAAGAAGGTACCATTTAATTGGTATTTTTTTAAGCGTTTTGTTCTAAATGTGTTATTTTTCCTTTATTATATATTTTTGATGTGGTATGAAAGTTAATAAAATTTTAGTGATACAAATAACACGTTAGAATTATAAGGACTCTTTAATTGCGGGTACTATTCGTGATTTGCGGCTATATGTTTTGCGTTCATAAAATAAATATGGGAGGAGCTAAAAATTAGAAGTCTTCACATTTATTGAAGATCAATTTTTCCCAAGCGAAAGCTGAAGAAAATAAAGGTCATAAAGTTTTTATGTCATTTTGATTTTTGTTAAATCTGATACTCTTCAAATGTATAATATTAAATTAATTTGATGGTCTTCATATTTATATTTCTTTAAATTTTTAGCAATATGAAAATTGTCAACGTGCATGGAACCGGAACCAACAAAATCAAAAGACAGGTATACCGGTCATAATATTTAAATTAAATTTGGCAAATTAAAAGCGGTTGGAGACAATATTTTACTTTTTTGAAATTACGTATTCTGGAAATTATAGTAGTGCAAAGTTCTACAAGCACGCACGCACACAACAAACACACAGTTTTATACATTGGCATACAAGATTAAAAAAATGAAGATAAAAATAATAAAAGTTGACATTTAGTACGGAAAAAATAATTCGTTAAAATTTGCAGATTATAATACAAAAAATAATAATGGGCTTAATCCAGTTTCAAGAGATAACAGGGTATACCAAGAGAGAAACCGGCGTCAATATGAATCTGTTCCTAATGTTGCCGTAAGTTTGCTTCTAAAATTGTTTTTAATTCTTCTTGGGAGTGTGCTCTAATTGGGGGACTGTTTGTGTTTGCACAATGTATGTAATCTCAAATAGAAAACACCAAATAAAAAAGAGAACTTTTTTGCAAAAACTCTTTAACACTTAACTTAACTCTGCTTAACCGTCAGGTTATTTATTGTTGTTTAGTGCTTTTTTGATAAGTCTTCAAAATCAAAAAAATAATAAAATAAAAATAAATGCAAAAATAAAATGCTAAGCTAATTATATTTTTGAGAAAAAGCGAAAAAAATATAGTTGTCATTAGAACAAATTAATTAATTGTTCATTAATTTTAAACAAAAACTTGTTAGTTAGATTAGTCGTTTCCTTAAAAATTTAGTTACATATTTTACTTTTATTTTATATATTTTTGATATTAACATTTCACAGTTTTAGACTTTACAAAACAGTAAATTTAATATCCAACTTACTATTTTTTAATAAATTTTAGTTAAGGTAAACATCTCGTAAGCGATTGCCTTTTGAGCTGACTCTTGGATCCTCGTAATGAACCCAGTGAAACATTAGCAAACAAAGTTGCTTAAAACGTTTCAGCTAGCGGGGGCCTTAGAAAATTAAGGGTGCCATGGTTCACTACCGGATCTTTTTAGGTTGAACTCACCTTTTGACCCAGTGAAACATTAGTGAATAGAGTTGCTAAAAACATTTCAGCTGGGGACTTTCACCCCGCACCCCACAAGGTTGTTTGTGCCTGGCGGATCTTTGAGCGATTGCCTTATGAGCTAACTCTTGGATCAGAGTAATGAACCCAGTGAAACATTAGCAAACAAAGTTGCTAAAAACGTTTCAGCTGGCGGGGAAAAAGTCCCCAGCCAAAAGCTGAATTCAACCTAAAAAGATCCAGTAGTGAACCGTGGGGGTGCACCCTTAGTTTTCTAAGGCCCTCGCCAGCTGAAACATTTTTAGCGACTCTGTTTACTAATGTTTCACTGGGTTCATTACCCTGATCCAAGAGTCAGCTGAAAAGGCAATCGTTAAAAGATGTTCTATGTATATCCCGTAGAGTTATTAAACTTAAGATTTTATCAAAAATGTATCCATTTATATTATGATAGCATTCCAATTTTATTTCTTACATATTATTTTTAATATTCACTTGTTGATAAAGGAGTTTCTGGTTCGTTTTTTGCTTTAACTATAAACAATAATTTTAGACATTGGTCTATCCCAACGACGAATATTTGTTCGAGTCATTGAATGTGGTTGATGTTGGTACTTTGGCTCTTAGTCTGTCAACAGAAAAATTATTTCTTCGTGCACCTGAAGGATGGCGTCTGATTTGCGATGTACCATTTTAAAACATTACATAATTTACATAAGAATTTTTATTTTTGTAAAAAAAATAACAAAAAGTTATTTTTACTAATACAAGAAAAACATAAACTGCATTTTGCTCGTGGGTATATTAAACGTTGTATGTTATCTTTTTAATTTTCGAAAGACCTTTTAAATTTCACAATTATCCCTGAAAAAATGTTCTTCGATATTTTTCAGCTGGATTATATGTCAAGCCAAAATATCAAATATCCATGTAATACAAAATTTCAATTATGGAGTGTAACGAAATGCGAATAAAAAAATGATAATCAAAATAATAATTTTAAATATAATGTTAGAATGTTTCTATCTCAGTAGAGTATATAGGGGGCGGGTGGGGGAGGCGACCGCCCCCCCCCTTTTGGCCGTTTCTATACTTAGGGGGTGTCCCCCCTGGCTGGCGATGCCAGCGATTTTTTTAAGGGTCCCCCCTTTACTTTTTTTTATTTTGCAGGTTATAAAAATGTAGTGCATCTTAAGTGCTCAAAATTAAACAATATAAAAATTTTACCCCCTTTGCGGGAAGGTAAAATCTACAATGTATTTTTCTTTTTTTATTCAACCGCATTTTTGCTAAGTTACAAACTAGTTGCAGTCGCGCATATATTTTTAAATAAATTAGGCAATTATTTATATTTAAATAAGGTTCCTTCTTAATAGAATTACGAAACAACCTTCTTGGGATCGAGTACAAATTTTAACATTATATTAATTTAAAAGTATGTAACAAACAAATTGTTTTAGGAATTAGGTTATAAAAACAAAAGTAAACCTACAGCCATATGATTGGCTGGAGACAATTTTCAAGCAATTTTTAGTGCAGATATAAAAATATTTTGCCTCCGGCGGCTGAGAGAACACCCTCTAGACCCCCGGTCGACGCTTTGCGTCGGCTTGGTGCTATTACCACAGTAACAAACAAAATGATTAGACATTAAGTTATTGAAGACAATTTTTTAAGCAGTTAAGTGCATATTTAAAAAAAACTGCGCCTCCGGCGGCTGGGGAGACCCCCAGCAGCCGCTTTGCGTCAGTTTGGTGCTGCTACTAGAGTAACAAATTGTGTAGAAATTAGGTTATAAAACAGAAGTAAATCTGTGACCATTTGAATTGGTGGAGACAATTTCTAAGCAGTTTTTAGTGCATATATAAAAAATTTTCGCCTCCGGCGGCTTGGGGGACACCTCACACTCCCCGGCCGACGCTTCGCGTCGGTTTTGCGCCGCTACGCGGCACAGTTACGGCGCTTCGCGCCCTAACCCCCCGCCGAGACTTTAGCAGACCGCCCCTTCGGCCGAATTCTATATACGCGCTTGATTTATCTATATTGTAAAAGTTCTAATATATCTAATAATTAACGTGCCACTTAATTAAAACTTTGACATTTAACTAACTTGTAATTTTTTAAACGATTTGTAAAATTCATTTAGTTTTACTCCCAGTATGGTTCCTTAGATTGTTTTAATTAGAAAAAGTTTCATCAAATGGCTCATTTTTTTCACGTTCCTTGTGTTTTTATATTAGGTTTTCTCGTATAATATAGTTATTTTTTTTAAATAACAATTATTATAAAGAATCATGGGTTGGCAGTACGTTTTAAAAAATTTTCTATATATCTTTAGGCCGCCCGTAATGATTTGTTTACACCAAAAGGAACGCATCCACAGGTTAGTTATACTATGCAATGCAATTATTCAAATTATTACAAAAGAATTTTTAATAAGCCTTATTTCAAAATCTTTGGTGTCCTGATGTTTACAGTTACCAATAAAAATTTTTATACAATTTTGTTTTTATAAATCAATTTGGTAAAGAACTAAACTACACAACTATTAAAACAATATTGTAATATTATTTTATAGCAAAAATATCAATTAATAAAATACTTGTCTATCACAATATAATCACATTAATTTACAGTAATAAATAGCATTATTATCATTGTTTTGTATTGTCATCACGTTAAACACGAAAATTAAAAGTTCATTTTTTTAGACTTCATCACCTCTAGCAACAAACGCTAAAGTAAGACTTTGATTTTATTTTTAGTTTGTGCTTAATGTAAAAATAAATAGTGATAGTTATATCATAAATTATTTCAATACTATTAGCTTAACTTACTCAAAATTACTTGCTCAAAACTTAATTAACTACTCATAACAACATAGAGTACCAAAACACTTATGTACGTGAAAAAGGGAAATTTTTGCTTTATATTGCAAATGATTTAATTAGTGAATTAGCTACTGGGGTTTTAATAATTTTAATAAACGATTAAAAGTTTTTATTTTTTAAATAATTAAATTTACACAAAAATTATTTTATTGATATATTTTTTTTTCAATTTTGAACCATCAATTTAGTTTTTAAAGTTTTAATGTTTTTTAGCTTCATTTAATACCCCTAAATGAGCCCTTAAATGGAAAAGAAATAGGAGGTATTGAAAATGCCAATGCTTTGTGTCGTCAACAGGCTCTTGCATCAGGTTAATTTTTAAACATTATTATTTAAGAATAAATAGTTAATATTCTTCCAATTTATTAGATAAACATTTTTGCTTTAAAAAAAGTTTAAGCTTAGTTTAGGTCAAAGAGTCAAAAATGCTCTAAAACTCTTAAAAAGTTTTTTAAATTGCCTAAAATTTTTTTTATTTTTGTTAGGCAAAGGACGAACTATAAACCGACAAGCACAAAAATCCTCTCAAAAATGAAGGGAAAAAATGGGTATCTCACGGTTAATGTTAAAGTTGTGTTTAGATCTGGTGTCTCTTCAGACACCAAGACACACTGTTAGAGATAAATGCTTACATTTATGTTGTTTAATACATGTATAGTTTGACTTTTTTTAAATCTGCTCATTGTAGGTACAAAAAATGCTCACAACTTTCGAGCTCTTTTGAAATCATCGAAACAATTATTAAGAAACGTCGTGTATGGAGCTGACAGACACAGTTTAATAGTTAATAAGGATCATCAACTATTATTAAGATCTTTTAAGGTATTTTTTATTTTATTCTTTCAATGGCCAGCATATCATAAAATTGAATTTTTATCCAGACACTTTAAGTCAAGATTTACATTAAATCGATCTACGATGGTTCCACATAAGCCCACAAATAAAATTTTGGAACCTATAGGATGCAATATGGGGGTATCAGCTTTACTAAAGAGATCAATTTTTGTACCCAAAATTATGTGGTACAACAGAGTTAACCAATATTAAAAGTTATCTTAATGCCCTATACTCATTTTTAGTTAATAATTATATTGCTACATTCAGAGGTTATATTAGTACAAATAAACTGTTGTAATTGTTTTAATTTATCATCTGATACTGTAATATAAAAATGTGCCAAAATATGAAGAATAATGATATAAAATTCAAATGTTATTGTGTATTTTGCTGCTAAAAGGTATTTAGATAGATAGATAGATAAGCCTTTATTTTTTCCAAAACATATATCAGTAATAGTTTAAGAATAATAAAAAAAGGACAAGAGTTCATGTATACATTTTATATGCAATAAAAAAAATATAAAAATACATACATAGGATACAAATATATCCTACAAGCAAAAATTTCTAAGAATTCAAAAATACACATTAAGTACATTGGATATAAGCAAAAAAAAAATAAAGGGAAGGATACACAGAGCCAAAACGGCTACTTTACATGTACCTATTAAATTTAATAAAATTATCGAAGCTAAAACTTTTTATTTGTTTCGTAAAACTTGTAAGTGACTGAACACTTACGATTTTTTGCGGTAAAGCATTCCAATATCTAGCTACTCTTAAAGGAAATTTAATTTGCTTCTTAAATTATGGGTATGAATTTCTCTAAAATCTAGTGAAATATTATTTTGGCCATTTGTAAACGTTTGAGAAAAAGATATTTTTACAAAGATGAGAACACGGGTACTTTTTTTAAAGTCTATTAAACCCATGAAAAATAGCTAATCGCGAAACCGATCATTTACCGGAGCGTTTTTACCTTCTTTTATAAAAAAGCTTTTTGAATTAAAAAGGAGTACTGTCATGAATAAATAAGTTGATAAAAGTAAACTGACTTCCATATTTTTTTAAATGAAAATTGATCTCTTAAAAACTTTCAATTAAGTAAAATTTTCAATTATCAAAAAAATCTGACAAACCTGTATAATAGTAATAAAAATTTACAAATTTAATCTCTGATAATGTAATTTTTTTAAATTTTTTTTGTTTTTTACATTGGAGAAAGATTATAAGGTTTATGCAGTGTACACGATATACCATTAAAGCATTAATAAAATATGTTTTTAGGATCTCTTAAGAAACAAACAACCATATAATGTTCCTTTGCGGTCATTTAATGGATCAGATCTTATTTTAAGCCACGATCTTTGGTAAAATACTGTGTATTTTTAAAATTTTTCATTCAAAGCTTGTTTTTTATCGTTGGTTATGTAGAATGCAGTTTTTTTATAATATTCCGATAAGCACGGCTCTTCAACCTGCCTCCGGAAGACTGGAGACAGGTAAAACTGCCTCGGAGGCAAGTAGGAGGCAGGGTAGAGGCAGGTAAAACTGCCTCGAAGACAGGTAGGAGGCAGGTGTGCCTGCCTCCTATGTTGAAGCATATACAGATTAGAAGACAGGTAGTAAGAGGCAGCTAAATCTGCCTCGGAGGCAGGTAGGAGGCAGCAAAATTTCCGATGAAGGCAGTTAAAAATGGTTTTTCCCAAATGAGGCCCCCGTCCTTACCGAGATAAGATACAAATACAAAAAACGATATCTTGTATATTTAAAAATCGTTATCATTTATTTTTGCATTAATGGAACAATAATGTAGTTTTTACAATTTTGCTTTTTTTGTTTATCAAGAAAATTTTGAGAAAAAAAGTCATAAAGTGTTATTTAAACTCGTTGTTTTGGATCTTTTGACAAACTATAGATAAGATTTTTGTAAATGTGATTTTTTTAATTACTGTTAATAATTTTAATAATTACCAGGAAATAGCACACGTTTGGTGTATCATTATTGTTGGTGCGACTAAGACCCAAACAGTTCCAGTTGTCCTAAATGTAAACTGGACCTGTGAACAATTTTTTAGAAAAAAAAAACACAAAAACTGGTCGCATTCCGATCGCTATTAAAAATAACCGTTGCAATCGTTCTCAACTCAGGAAATACTTCCAAAAATTTGTTCTAACAGTCCGCGTGTCTTATTTTTCTTATTAATAAAAAAGTTGCTTTTCGAGGCCCAGATTTTGTTGCACCGTATCGGCCGTAGAGATGGCGTCATTGATGAATATCATGTTTAAAGTTTTAACTGACAGTCAAAGGTTTAAGCTATTCATTGATATAAGCATCGTGGTAATTCGTTGCTCCGAAAAATTTAACTTAATGTTTTAAATCACAAGTTTTATTGCCAGTCCTAATCTTTTTTTGAACAGAAAAATTGCGGAACAAATAGCTATTTATTAGTTTTTTGGCTGAAAAATAAGAAATGGACTTAAAAACCTTCAGCTTTTGTACTTTGCGAACTGATTTAAAACGTGTAATTGTGCGTTGCGCCCGCTGATTTTATATGTAACTCACATTAATTGGGCATCATACGTTTAAACATCAACACAACGAAGGCCGTTATCAATTAAAATAAATTTTTGGGTACTATTCAGGGTTAGGTCATTGATTATTTTTCTAACGTATTATTTTTCTAATTGTTTTCTTGGTACCATCAGGAAATCATAAAATTCTTACTGTAGATAGCAATAAATACCTGTTTTCGACCAAATTACTCTATTTTCTTAAAATTCTAAAATTCTGAATAAACTTTAAAAACCAATATCGGATTCACTGTTTATATTTTAAATATATAGAACCATTATATTTATTAGGCCGAAAAAGGTTATTTGGCACGGGGATAGTGGGAACGAAACTTGTGGCGACTGGAAAAGCGATTCTTCAGAACTAAACGGTGCGGCATCTTCTCTGGAAAGAGGGACGCTTTTAGAAGAAACTTTTTATAGGTGTAACAACAAATTTGCAGTTCTTTGCATCGAAGTATGTTTTTTTGAAATATTTATAATAGTAGAAATATGCATAATTTTAATAGAAATACAAAAAAATTGTGGAGTAAAAAAATTTAGAAGGTGAAATAGTCATAAACACTGGTGATATTCTTCAGAGTTCCGAGTTTCTGAGCTCCGGAGTAAACTCAGAGTTTAGAAACACCAGAGCACCACAAAGCTTCGCAAGAGCGCCGCCCTATTTTTGTGCTTATTTTCTTAACAAATATACAATACGGCTATATTATTATTTAAATTTTTTTGTTGACGAGAACTATTTTAAAACTTATTAAAACCGTTAAAAATAGTTCTCGAAATGTAGCTGCAATAATTTGAACTATTTTAAGGTTAAATAATCTTCAGTTTAATCATTTAGTGTAGAAAGCTTCGGAAGGTTTTTCCAGAATTTCTTTCGTATTAAATGGTTGGATCTCCGGAGTATGATATGTGAGGTGTATGTAATAACTATTAATGGCTAATTTTGACTGTTTGAAATTTAGAAGTCGTAAGTAGGCAATTTCAAAAAGATATAATAGGTAAATTGAACTAAAAGCTTGTTTAAAAAATCGACGCCGGGCTTTCAATCGGTCATATTTATACACTGTTCATTGGCATTTAATTGAAGTTTAATTTATTCTAATTAATTTAATTTAATTAATTTAACGGCGCCTTTTCGAGTTTGTAAATTTGATGCACACGACTTTGTCTCGCTGCGGACAGATTAAGTAATTCTGTCGTCCTGAAATTCATGCGAAAAGAAAAACTGTTATTCAAAAATATGCACCAACTATAATAGCCTTCCTTTTATAGCGACACAGTGAAGCCACTGAAAACCGATTAAATAGCCGATTTCCTTGGGGCGTAAAGCGACGAAGACGGAAGCAAAAAAGAAAATTGTGATTTCAAAAACATAATAAGTGGTTAAGCAAATAGAAAAGTATGATTTGAAAAACATAATTGTTTCATTGTTTCATTTAAGGCTGGTTCATACTTATGACAAAACGTGCTTTGGACAAAGTCCAAAGGACAATTTTAGAAAAACCGAAACGCCCTTTGGACAAGCCAAAACGTCCTTTGGACTTTTTCCTTTGAACGAAGTATGAATACTACTTAGAATTCGTCCTTTGGAAAAAGTCCAAAGGACAAAATCTAAAAAGAAAAGTCCAAAGAACAAAACGTATGAACACGTTGTCCTTTGGACTTTGTCCAAAGGACAAAGTCCAAAAAACGTTCTTACGCTGTATTTGGACTTTGTCCAAAGGACAAAGTCCAAAAAACGTTCTTACGCTGTATTTGGACTTTGACCAAAGGACGTTTTGTCATAAGTATGAACCAGCCTCTAAACTCTTTAGTTTCTGCATTAGATTCTTACCTCATTGTATACCGGAAGCAACCTGATGCTACCTCTTGTTGACCCTGATGTTTTTTGTAATTTTTGTATGTGATAATTTTTTCTGTGTCTGAACAAATTTTTAAATATTACGTTTAATGCGGTGCATTCTGTCAATTGCAATGTAAAAAAAAACACGCAAATTACATTGAAAATAGTATAAGAATACGTGCATTTTATCTAAATAACAATTTTATTTCTTGGTCTCAATAATTTAGCCAAATATAACAGTCAAAGTCGATATGTTAGCTTTAGTTGTAAATTATGGTTTCAATCAGTAACAAAATAGTAGGAAATTATTGGCCAAAATTTGCCGAAAAAGCCGAAAAATTTTAAATTATTAGAAGATAATTATAAGCTTAAGCCTCTGGGGAAACAGTTTTAAAACTCTTATACGGTTATAAGCTTTTATCAAAAATTTTGAAGAATTTTTTACTTAGAACTTGTAGTTAATAAAAGAATTTTTTTCTGTTTGGTATAGAATAAAAAATGAGACGTAAAATCGATTGTAAAAAAATGAAACAAACACCTTTTTCAACTGTTAATGACAATATGTTCAATACAAAAAGTTTTTAAAATGTTACTATTTTATCAATTTGAAAACACGGCATGACTGTATATTTAAAATTTTTAAAAATGAAAGTTCCTTTATATGCAGTTTATTCCAAGTATATACTTCATTGAAAGTGTCGAAAGGAAGAAATCCAACAGAACGATTTGGGAATTTAAATTTTTTTGCGAATTTTTTTTATCCTTGCTTCGAGGTTTTTTCGTCCAAAAACCGCTGTCAATCTTCAGGTACGCTGCAACGCGCCAAACACGAGCAGCGGGCGCGGAACCCGCGGACAGCGGAAAGAATACCAAAAAGGGTAAGAGGTTATTTCTGCAAACAGGCGAGAGAAAGAAAAACAGAAACAAAAAAACTCTGCGTTGGTCTTGTCCTTTGTGAAATTTAAAAACCGGGTTTTAGTCTACTTATGTTTGTAAATCAAGAAGTTCAATATTTGTGGAATTCCATTTTCCGGAACTTTGAAACGATTCTACGTGATTTTCTAGTTTTTTCAAAGCTAATAAGTTATAATGGCTTTCACCGTACCACGCGGTAAAAATGGATACCGCCTCTCGGATTATATCCTTGGAAACTGCGCAACAGTTTAAAATTTGTAAATTAAGAATTCTTCCCAAATGAAATGCTAACATTTTGTGCAGCTTTGGATAGCAGAGCCTGAAGCAAGGCAGGATCTCCAGAGCCAAATTATAACCGGTCACTACTTCTTGTTGAGAGGCTAAAGACCGCTGGATGAAAATCATGCAAAGTTCCGCGTAATACAGGTTTTCCGGCGTTAAATACTTGGCGAAAAAACGGATCTCTTTGCCGCAAGTTTCGAACGCATCGGAACTTTTTTCCGAAAGCAGCCGTTCATGTTTTTCCACCGTGCTTACAATCTTATTCATCAATTGGTACGCGATTTTTTGATAACTTACGGTAACTTTGTTGTCACATTCCGGACAATTTAATTCTTCGCTTGGCTCTTCGACATCTGAAATGACTATTTTTCCGGGGCAAATTCGGTTTTCACATTTTATGCTTGTTAATAAATCGTCGGTGGGATCAATACCTGCAGCTCACAAGCAAGGGAAAACAGAACAATTTAAGCGGTTTTAGCGTTTTACATTTGAGTATTTAAAATATTTACCAACTGTAATTTGTTAAATTTAAGTCATTTCTACAAGAGATGAATTTAAATTTTAAGGTTCAAACACTAAACATAAAGCTTTAATAGTTTTGAAACTCTTTAAAAAAAGTAATATAAAAAATTAATTCTTGTGAGATTTACCAAATGTTTTTTATCATAATATTGATTTTTTCTTATTATATGCTTTTTTATATCTGTTTTATTGACTTGTACAATTTTAATTACTTATTGTTATATTTGCCATGTTTTAGAGCCTTGAGAAAAAAGCACGCTGATGTTTCGAAACGTTGGAATAAAGATTTTGTCAGCTGCCTAGCTTACAATTGATTCATTGGGGTTAAATCCCGTTAATATACTTAAATATGAAACATAATACTCGGCGCCAATAAATGGCGCGCCAAATTATTGTGGGAGAATATTAGTAAAATTAAAAAATTCATGTTTTTTTTTCTTCTTCTTTTTATTGTGTTTTTATTGTTATTATTATTATTATCATTATTATTATTTCGAAGGCATAATTGGCTTTATAGTTAAAGGGTTCATTTTTTTAAGAATTTTGACCCAAGAACTTTTTTCTTAATCTTTTAACATAGTCTGCATCTAATACAAATTGATAATCGCTACATAAATAACTACCAAAAAAACACGAATCTACATGTATATTTGATAATATAATCTATATTTGATATAATCTATATTTGATAGACGCGACCATTTTTATGGGAGCATTTAGATTTTTTTCGCCTTGCTTGTGTTAGCGATTTTACTTACATCTTTTGCAATTGCAATCAAAATAGTAGTTGTCCTTGAGGAAGTGCCGTCTTCGCTCTTTGCTCTGAAACAGCTCCACGTAGGAGACGAAGTCCCATTTAGGATCCGGAAGTCTTTCGGGAAAGTCCAGCGGAGTGAAAGTGAAGTTTTTCCCGTTAAAAATAACGCTAAGATTGGGAGCACAAGAAGAATCGAAGGCGGATGCTTGGACATTTAGGCCTAAAAAATAAATTTTAAAAAATCAATAAAAATCCACAAAGAAAAACAAATTTAAAATACCTAAATAAGACTTTCCTTTATCGTTTGCTAAGCCACGAAAGCGAGTCAATATAGCTTGAATTAGAAGTTGTGGCAATGGGGTTTCTGAACGTAAATCAGCATTTAAAATAAAATCTTCATTCTGTACTTCATTGTAAATAAGCTTGTAGAATTCACCATGAAAAACCGGTGTTTTCACGCGAGAGCAGACGAAAGGTTCAGAGATTAATAGCTCAATTGTCTGTTTTTTGTGATTAAATAAAAACAATGAAAGTTTTTTTCACGGTGTAAAATTGTCAAAGCTTTAACGTTTGTAGGTTTAACTTAAAAATTTTGAAACCCTAATGAAGATAGATCTGCTTT
>JASAMX010004049.1:0-15750 GCA_030248175.1 Microlaimidae sp. YZB2_3 | reverse complement strand
GTGCATGGACAGTTCATATTGCCGCCTAATAACTATGTCAAGACAATGTCTGTTGTCTGATGTAAATTTTAGTCAAAGGCCCCACCCCCTTACCTTACGGAGCAGATTTGAATTTTGTATGAGAATAATACTGTATCATCTTTGCACTTTTCTTTCCTTTTTTCTTTTATTTTTTTTCAATAAAAAAATTTTTTCTTGTCAAATCGCTAATTGCCGGTCAACATAAACTATAATTTTGACAAATATCAACATAGCTATTGGAAAACTTTAAAAGTTGCTCAAAAAAGAGCAAGTCGGTTTTAAAGTTTTCTTTGGACGCATTCAAAGTATCGACAGTTACTCTACACGGTTCCAGGTATAACGACCCATTGTAAAAAGAAAATTTCCTCTAGAATTTGACTTTATCGATTAAAGGACGGACCATTTCCGGGTGCAGGTTAAACTTTATTGGCTCGGAAATTAAATTTGACTACCACGTTTAACACCCATATAAATCAGTTTTTTCTTCGGTCCTTTAATCTTTTTTTTAAACCTAGGTACCATTCTTGTTCATAACGGACTGGTAACTCTGCATTTATAAAACAACCTCCTAGTAAAAAATTTCGTTGGCCTTTTTCCAAAATGTTTAATCTTTTTGTAAATAAACTTCCAAACTGCACGAATTAAAGAATTGAAATTTCAACATATACCGTACTGAGAAGATTATTTCTAGAGTTTGAATCGAATGTTCTAAAAATTAGTGATGTTATACTTAGTGCTTTTTTTGCTTCCACAGTGTTCTAAAAATTACACACCACTGAATACATATAAACACTTAGTAAGTAGAAGTATAAGCACCAATAAATAACACCAATTTATTTGTAGGCACAAGTACATTATTACCAAGCTGTATTATTTACAATTAAATTTCGGCCGTGGATTTTCGAATATGAAGAACTTCACATTATGAGCTGCAATACCAATTGCCAATTTTTGACCAGCTGTATATTCTATGAAATCTTCTTGAAGTTTTAATGTTTGAATATGTTTGCATATTACTTTTGCAAACAACTTTATATCATCTGCAAATATAATTCGTGAGTACTTACAATCAACAATTATCATTAGATATTATATAAGAATTAGAAATGGGCTAAGGATAAACTGAGGAAATTACCTTTTAATAAGTTATTGATACTGAGTCATTAATAATCTTTAGATTCCGCCCAACTAAAAAATTTGTTCATTTAAAATTTATGATAAAGCACCATATTTTTCTAGTTCATAATATTTTAATGTGACCATAGGTGAGAACGGCTCGGGAAGGGGGGGGGGCGGCTCACGGTAGTAATTTTGAATTTTAGGAGGGAGGTTCGTAGTACTGTAGTTTAGGGTGGGACCACGGGGTGCGGAGGGGGACACGGAAATTTCCGTGTCCAAAGCAAAAGAAAGTCATAATAACTTTAATAATTTTTCTTTTTTACTACATTTCATCGAATAAAAAGCGATATTCTGGTAAAAAATGAAAAAAGCATGAATATGGTGACGAAAAACTATGTTTTTAGAAGAAAATTTAGTATAAAAAAAGTACCTAAAATTTTCTCGAGGGGGAAAAGAAATTCAGAATGGTAAAAAATTGAAATTTTTGACCTCGATTTTCGTCTAAGGGGGGGGTTCTCAGAGCGCTCATCTTTTCCTCGTGTCAGGCCTCACACTCCTAAAAATCAAGTATATGACATCGATAAAAAAAATATCTTTCAGTGCATAGGATTAGCAATTAACAATTAGCAACAATTTAAATTCTCAAACAAAGAAGTTTTGACTTAATCTAATAAACAAAGTAGGTAATTCGAAGCGAGATACTCTGAATGATAAAAAAAATCAATTGCCACGAAAAAAGGAGAAGATTTGTTAAATTTGAATTTTGATCACAGCGAAAGTTCATATCATTAAAATTGAACTTTAATAAACATACTGTTAATTCGACGATGGCTTGACGAACAAATCGATGCATCATACTTATATTGACAATAATCCAGAAATCTTCACTGTATCCAAAACCTTAATAAAAATTATATAAAAAAATGCAAATAATATTATAAAAAAACTTTTGAGTGAATATTCAGGGTTTTATGTTAGCCATAGGTGTTTTCGGGCGAGGCAGGGTCCACCCAGGGCTGGGAAGGCCGAATTCTCAGGGGGGCGGAGGTTGGGATCTCCTGGCCTCCAGGGGGGCTCGACCCCGGGTGCGAGATTTTAAATTTAGAGGGGGGGTCAGGAGGAATCCAATTTTTAACAAATTTTTTTAACTCACAATTTAAAGCGACTTTTAGGTTTAATATTGAAATTCGCTTATTTCGGCCTACAAAGTGGTATTTAAACACTGTTTTTAACCGCGTCGACAGGAGGACAAAAGTATACTTCCAATGGGTCGGGAGGGAGGGGGCCCGGGGGATACCGCTCTCGAGCTTCGGGAGGCCTAGATTTTTTTGCAGGGGAGAAATCCACTTGGTCAGGGGTGGCACCCTCCGCCCCCCCTAAACATCTATGACGTTAACATAAATTATAGTAAGCAATAAAACAAGAATTAATTACTGCATTAATAATCAGAAAAGCTATATTTTTCAAAAGATCAAAACTGGCCAAACAGTGCCTGGTTTTGATTTATATTAGGCTGTTTTTATTCACAAATATTTGACAAAATTCGCATGTTTGTCATTTAAGAGAAAATCATCGTGTGCTGATTTTCTCTCAAATGACAAAGGTACAATTACAATACAATGAAATTTTTTTGTCGAATCGTTGTGAATAAAAACAGGCCTATAATATCAATCAAAACCAGGCTATTAGCCAGTTTTGATATTTTGAAAAAATTTTAAAATATAGCTTTTCTGATTGCTTATTAATGCAGTCGGTAAATATATTCTTATTTTTATTGCTTACTATAATTTAATATTAACGTCATAGGTGTTTAGGGGGGGGACCCCCCTAGAGCCAAAATTTCGGACCCTCCTCCAGAAAAAATCCAGGGGGCCCTCCCTTCTCCCAAAAGCTCGAGAGCGGTTCAGCCTGACCCCCCAACCCTAGCGAGGCTGACCCCCCTCCCCTTCCCGTCCCGACGAATTTGGAAGTATATTTTTGTATTCCCTGTCAAAAACACGGTTTTTTAGTTAAAAACAGTGTTTAAATACACTTTGTAGGCCGAAATAGGCGGTTTTAGTACGTAAAATTCAATATTAGACCTAAAAACACTTAAATTATTGAGTTAAAAAAATTTTGTTAAAAAATTGGACCCCCCTCCTGACCCCCCCTACTAAATTTAAAATCTCGCACCCGGGGTCGACCCCCCTAAAAAGCCAGGGGGGTCCGGACCCCGCTGGACCCCCCCCCCCCACCTAAAAAATTTTGGCCTTCCACCCGAGGGTGGACCCCCCTCTAGCGGACCCGACCAAAAACACCTATGGTTAACGTGAACCCTGATTGTTTTCACTCAAAAGCTTTTTTTATAATATTATTTGCTGTTGAATTTTTTTTATCTGTGTATTTTATTAAGGTTTTGGATATTCTTGAAGATTTCTTGGATTATTGTCAATATAAGTATGAACGAATCGACGGTTCGATCACTGGAACTGTTCGTCAAGAAGCCATCGATCGTTTTAACAGTATGTTATTAAAGTTCAATTTAATGATATGAACTTTCGCTGTGATCAAAATTCAAATTTAAGACAGAATCTTCTCCTTTTTTTGTCGTGGCAATTGATTTTTTTTATCATTCAGAGTATTCTCGCTTCAAAAAAGTTTGAGATTATCCTACTTTGTTTTTTATTCAATTTCATAAAAATTTGTTTGTTTAAAAATTTAAATTGTTCCTAATTTTTAATTGTTATTAGGCACTAAAAGATAAACTTTTTATCGATGTCATATACTTGGATTTTTCCAAGTATAAGGCCTTTGACACCGTGTCACATTCATAGGTGAGAAAGGGGGGAGGGAAAGGGTGGGGTCCACCCCCCCTAGCCTCGAAATTTGGGGACCCCCCCCTTAGACGAAAATCGAGGGGGGCCCTCAAAAATTTCCAAATTTTTTACCCCTGACCCCCCTCTAGAATTTAAAATCTGATCCCCCCCCCCTTCCCCCTCGAGAAAATTTATAGTACTTTTTTTATACTAAATTTTCTTCTAAAAACATGAATTTTCATCACCATATTCATGTTTTTTCACCATTTTTATACCAGAATATCGCTTTTTATTCAATAAAATGTAGTATTATCCTAAAAAAGAAAAATTATTAAAGTTATTATAGTTTAAAACTCTTTTGCTTTGGACACCGGACCCCACTGACCCCCCTCAAGATTTAACAAATTTCGCACCCCGGGTCGACCCCACCCTAACAAGCTAGGGGGGTCCGGATCCCCCTGGGACCCCCCTCCTAGAATTCAAAATTCTATTTACCCCGGGTAACCACCCTCCACCCCTTTAGCTTCCCCGACCGTTCTCACCTATGGTCACATTAAAAATTGTTATATAAGCTAGAAAAATATGGTGCTTCTGGTAAATTTTTAAAATGGATAAAAGAATTTTTAGTTGGGCGGGATATTAAAGATTATTAATGACTCAGTATCCAAATCATTTCCTGTAAAAAGTTCAGTTCCTCAGGGTTCTGTTTTAGGCCCATTTCTAATTCTTATATAATATATTAATGATAATTGTTGATTGTGTTAAGTACTCACGAATTAGGCTGTTTGCAGATGATATAAAGTTGTTTGCAAAATCTTCATATAAAGACAAACATATTCAAACATTAAAACTTCAAGAAGATTTAGATAGAATATACAGCTGGTCAAAAACTGGCAATTGCAATTATCAGCTCATAAATGTGAAGTTCTTCATATTCGAAATCACAGCAAAGAGTTAATTTGTAAATAATCAGCTTGGTAATAATGTACTTGCGTTGCAACTACAGAATTGGTGCTTATTACTTATTGGTGCTTATTACTTATTACTTACTAAGTGTTTATATGTCTCATGATATGTAATTTTCTAAACACTGTGAAATCAAAGCAAAAAAAAGCACTAAGTGTGACATCACTAATTTTTAGAACATTCAATTCAAACTCTAGAAATAATCTTCTCAGAGCATACGTCCTATGTTAGACCAATTCTGGAGTACGCTAGTGCAGTTTGGAACCCTTATTTACAAAAAGATTAAACATTTTGGAAAAAGGCCAACAAAATTTTACTAGGAGGTTGTTTTATAAATGCAAGTTGTTACCAGTTGGTTATGAACAAAGAATGGATTACCTAGGTTTAGAAAGATTAAAGGACCGAAGAGAAAAAACTGATTTATATGAGTGCTTTAAAATTATACATAGGTTAAACAATTTGCAAGCCAATGATTTATAAAGTTTAACCTGCAGCCCACCCGTGGTCATCCCTTTAAAATGGCTGTTAAAGAAAGTCGAATTATTGCAAGGAAATTTTCTTTTACAATAGGGTAGTTATACCTTGGAACAATTTACTCCCGTCTCAAGTAACTGTCGATACTTTGGATGCATTCAAGAAAAGCTTTAAAACCGACTTGCTCTTTTTGAGCGAGCCTTTAAAGTCATTTCCGATAGCTATGTTGATATTTTGTTAAAATTATAGTTTATGTTGGCGGCGATTGGCGATTAAGTCGCAAATTTCATGATTTTGTCGATGGTTTTGTTGAAAAAAAAAATAAAAGAAAAAAAAGGAAAGAAAAGTGCAAAGATGATACAGTATTATTCTCATACAAAAATGTAAAACTCAAATCTGCTCCCTAAAATCCCCTGATAGGGGTGGGGCCTTTGACTAAAATTTTACATCAACAACAGAACAGTGCTGACATAGGGTATTAGGCGGCAATATGGAATATCCATCGCCGGCCCGCTTCAGCTATAAAATTTTGGATATGTGCCGGATGGGTTGTTTGTTTTTTGGTTTTTAGATCAACCGTTTTTTAATTATTTATCAATTACTAATTAAAACCCAAATGCAAATTGAATTAAAGGGCTAAAGCATAGTACTATGCATAGTAGGGTTTTTTTTTTGTTTTTTTAAATATTAGTTTTGTTATCTGAATATATTAATTAAATTTATATCAATAATAATTTTAGCACCGGACGCTCAACAGTTTGTGTTTTTGCTTTCTACAAGAGCTGGTGGTTTGGGCATTAACTTGGCCACAGCTGATACTGTCATTATTTATGACAGCGATTGGAATCCTCATAATGATATTCAGGTACTCAGTTTTTATAATACCATAGCCGAAATTATATTGGAGTTCTGGTATTTTTAAGAGATAAAATTTAGATTTTTCGATAAAGTATAAACGTGTTTATTGTTTTTTTACATCAGAATCTTTTAAACTTAATCATGAAAAATCTATTTTAACAATTTAACAAATCAGAGAAGCAGTAATGGTGTGTTATAGTATTTTTTAATAAAAATAATAAATTAAGTGATTTAATGAAATAATTTGTAGGCATTCAGCAGAGCTCACAGGATTGGTCAAAGTAATAAGGTGCTCATTTATCGCTTCGTTACTCGAAACTCTGTCGAGGAACGAATTACACAGGTACGAATATTGATTGCGGTCGTTTGTGTTAATTTATGTACAATAAACAAAAATAACGTTTTTTTACTACCAATTAGATAAACAAGAAGTATTATTATTATTATTACATAAAAATAAACCAAGTAAGTAAAGTGGCTAAAAGTATTTTTAAGGCTTTGTTTTAAGGTGGCTAAAAGAAAAATGCTGCTAACTCATTTGGTGGTTCGAGCGGGTGCTGGTCGCCAGGGCCCATCCATGACCAAGCAGGAACTGGACGACGTACTCAAATGGGGCACGGAAGACTTATTTAAAGATGACGAAGGTAAAAATGGAAATTATTTAGATTTACCATCTCTCTTTACTATTGTAATAACCCTTATTTTGGTAAAAATTAATTATAAAACTTTTAGTAATTTAAAATAAAATCAAAACTTATTTATAAAAACTTAGTATTTTTTGCCTGTCTGACAAAAATAGTTTCGGAGTTTTGAGCTGGCCATTTGTCTAACCTGGATCACGGGGACTTGGGAGAAATGCAAAATCCTTGCCAAGTTCCCGGGAATCATGACGTGGACAAGAGGGTATTTAAGCCGAAGATCGGTTTCTGGAGTTATAATTTATATTTTGCCAGATATTAGAACGTTTAAAAAAGCTACTCCAAATCCGTCTCTGGTCAAGACTTCCGAAGCCCTTCGTGCCAGACTGTGAGAACTCCCCAGAAGTTCTCTCTTTCCAGACTTAGAGGGGTTAAGAAGACAGAAGCCCAAGGAAGTCTGTGCCCCCACAAGGCCTAATTGTGGGTTGTAAAGACTGTGCTATATAAATACGTTTGCTTTGTCTCCTATACACGACTTAGTAAACATTTAGCACACACACTTAAGACGAAGACTGTTAACGTCCTTCCACAAGACTAACCACCGAATAGGGCCATAAGAAGAAACAGAGCTACCAGACGGGACGTTACACTATTACTTGGGCTGATTTTTGATTACCAGCTTTTAGCAACAATAGTATTAAAGAATATTATTATCGTCTTTTTGTGCGGAAACTTAAAAAAATGTTTGTGTGATCATGCGCTTTGTGTAATCCTTAGAATGAGAACCTAAGCCTATTTTAAAACATGTTTTTTAATGATAGGAAAACCCTGCAGGCAGACCGTTTATCTTTTAGAGTTTATTTTCGAGGCCTGCAAAACGAAGAAAAATTCATTTTGATATTTTTGAATTAGAGTATTTTTAGAAGGAAAAGAAAATACTGAAAATCAAATTGTGTGGAATGACGAAGCTGTGGAAGCGCTTTTGGACCGAGATCAGGTACCAAACAAACAACATTACTATTAAAATTACTTTGACCTAAGTCTTAGCAAAATTAAAATATTAGATTTACTTCATCTGTATAGTATTTAACTCAATAAAACTCGTTGTTGATTTGTTTTAAATGGTATTATGTTTGCAGGTTTTGTTATTTTAATTATAATATAACATGATTTTATTATAGTAGTAATAAAGTGTTTTTAGGTGGCCGGTGCACCGAAAAACGCTAGTGGAGAATCGGAAGAGACGGACGCCCCGAAAGAAAAGGACCACTGGTCCAACGAGTACCTCAGCAGCTTTAAAGTGGCTCACTACGTGGTACAAGAGGCGGAGGAGGAAGTCGAAGAAGAGGTAACATCACTACTAGCGGGAAATAACCCTAAAACATATTAGTGGAATTCTTTTAACATTATTTTGATTACTATATTGGAGAATCTATCTTGAAAATAGGTTCACCAAGTCCCTTCAAGTGTAACAAAAATAAGTGCTATGCATTTTATTATTAAATTTTGCAACCAAAACAATTATTGAAATAATAAATAATACGATAAGTAAGTATTTAATAATAACACTAATATAAAAATACCATTATATTCATGATTGTATTTTAGGAAGAAAATCGTGAAGTGATCCAAGAAGAAGTGAAAGAGGCGGATCCGGAGTATTGGGAGAAGTTACTACGCCATCATTACGAGCAGCAATTAGAAGACACGGCCCGGACGATGGGAAAGGGGAAACGGGTCCGAAAGCAAGTCAACTACGCCACCGGAGCCACTGCCGATTGGCAGCAGGTAAAAGTACGCATGAATTTCTATTGTCTTTATTTATTAATTTATTTATATAAACATTTTGGAAACATTAAGTTTTGTTGTTGTAATTATAATGTTCTATCATTGGTGTACTTAATTTAAGTTCGTGTTCCCTTTTTTGTATCGCTGTTAGCATGAATATTTGTGTGAAAATTATGAGCGAAGTTGATTGAATTTAAGTTATTTTTAATATGGATATGCTCTTTCACTCGTGTCGTGTATGTAAACAAGGTGCAGACTCGATATTCGTATAATAATAGAAATGACAATCACATCTTATATTTTATTTTAGCGAGGAGGATATTTGTGTTTCTTTGCTTTTTCAGGAGGACGATCAGAGTTCGTACAGCGAATTTTCCGGTGTATCGGGCGACGAAAACGACGACGATGAATTCGACGAGAAAACGGACGACAAAGGAGGGCGGAGCAGGAGGAGACGCGACGGCCGCGACGAGAAACTGCCGCCCCTCCTGGCCAGGGTTAACGGACTTATTGAGGTGAGGAGTTTTCAGATGTATAGTAAAATATTTTAATTAGATTCACTCACTTCAATTATACTTTGCGACTCTTAAGTTCATGCTGAAAAAGTGATTTAGTCAAAAAACCGTTTTTCTTTAAAAAGCTGAAGATTTAGTTTTTTGAAAGTTTGCCAAAACTATTTACTAAAAACTCTTAAATCCTGTACCAAAACTGAAAATTTTTTTGGAAAATTTGCCAAACATTTAACTTTTAATTTCCGTTAGCACTTGTTTTGGTTTATTTTTTAGATGCTAGAATTTTTTAATTTGCTTATTTTGGGCAAAAATTGTATTATTATAGGAAAACAAAAATATTACATGTTCATGTTGAAATTTTTAGAAAGTCTGTGTGATGATTCATTTACAATGAGCCCTTGTGTGAGTTTGCTGCCTAAGTAGCTTGTTATACAATAGGATGCTGTTAACTGGCTAAGGAGGTATGCATACAAAACTTACGTCCTTAATAGGTGTCAGTTGCCAAGTATACATCAACTGGTTCATAAAGGCAGGACGTTACATTTTTTAGTTTCAAATCTATTGGTCGAGCAAATCATTACTCAACCTTAGATTTAAATAGAATTCTAAACGCGGGACGATGGTATAAAAAGGCGAATCTGACAGACCTTATTAAAAATAATATTTAGAGAGAGCGTTTATTTTAAATAACAATTTTTAAATATAAAATAATTTATTATTCTGTGACTTTAGGTGGTTGGATTTAATCCACGTCAAAGACGAGCATTTTACAACGCTGTCATGCGCTGGGGAATGCCACCACAAGACGCGTACAATTCTCAATGGCTAGTTAGAGATTTGAAAAATAAATCGGAGAAGGTATAATAAAAGTTTACTATAACTTCCTGAAATTAATTATTCATTCCTGTCTGAACTTATTGTGATCATGTTTGTTTTAATACTTAGATCAACCACGATTATCCTTTTGTAATTTTCTTCATTACAGAAAATTTACAATTGCCGAAAAGTCACCTTCCTAAAATTCAAGGCTCAAAATACTGAACATTTTTAAATCAAAGTTTTAAGGACACTTTATGAAGAAAAAATTGAACACGGCAGCCGAAATTTTTGTTGTATTATTATCATTTTCTCACTGTACGTACGTCCGCCCCTCCACAAAAAATGTTGAAACTCTGGCTGCTTACAGTTAATGTTGTGAGTCATTTAATTTAATTAATTTAAAAACATTAAATTTAAATTCAACTAATTAAATATAAAAAGATTTAAGGTTTTTCGAACTTACACGTCGCTGTTCATGCGACATTTGTGCGAACCCGGTGCAGATACAGCGGAAACCTTCAACGACGGCGTGCCTCGGGAGGGACTCAATCGCCAACACGTCCTCACCAGGATTGGAATTATGTCCCTTATCAGAAAAAAAGTCCAGGAATTTGAATCGGTGCATTATTACTTTTTTGATTTCTTTTTACCTTATTTGACTGTTTTGTCTTTGTGGTACATACGCTATTTTTGTGTGTAAACGACTGCTCCAACGAGAAGCAGAAGCTACAAACCGAGATAAAGTATTTAGTTTTTGAACTGCCCAAAAATAAAATTATAATATTTACAAATTTTAGCTTGCTTCAGTCAGAAAATAATCTGTAATGCTTTAGGTGAACGGTAATTGGTCTAAGCCGGAAATAAAGGATGAGTTAGAAGAAATGTCTAAAACGAGCAAAAACGACCAGTCATCCGCGTCTACGAGTAAGGCAGGATCAAAACAGTCCAGTCGAAGCGGAACGCCCGCCCTCAAAGAAGCTTCCAAAGAGGAAAAAGATAAAAAAGAAAGTCAGGAAACAGCTGAGGAGAAAATGGACACTTCGGAAACCAAAGATGAGGTTTGAAGATAGATTTCTTTAATCAAGACAGCACGGCAGATGCGAAAAATCAAGGTTTTTGAGTAAAAAAAAAATGCAATTTAAGATTTTAAAAAAATATAAATTTTTAATAAGTTTTAAGTGGTCAAATCCCTTATTTCGAACACTCATAAGATATAACAAAGCTCGACAACTTTCAAATATTGTGTCTTTTCCATTAAGATTGTCCTATGCATAAAAAAGTTTTTAAGTGCGAGTTTTTTTTCTCTGCGATTTACTAATGAAAATGAACAAAAAAAATAATCACGAAAAATTTTGAAAATATTTTATGTGACGACCCAAAGTGGAAGCGAAAATAACCAGGCGCTGAAAAATTTAGATAGCCAAATTTATTGAAAAATTTGGCCGATACAGGAATTGAACCCGTAACCTCCAAAGTCGACTCTGGCGTGCTATCCATTACACCATGGGCCGATCAGGAAAAGGGAAAGATAATCGCCTTTTATTAACGCTTGCACTTTGAGTTTTCACGGAAGGGACACAATGTGTCACATTTATGTGACACATTGTAAATAAAATAAATAAAATCAAAAGCACTGTAAAATCATAAACGCTTTCCATTACGTTTACACCAAAAAGTTTTTTATTTGTGATTTGTGTAAAAATACAATATTTCCTTTCAGAACGTCGAAGAAACAGAAAAGGAAAAAGGCGAAGAAGCGAAAGAAACTCCTATGGACACCGAAGAAAAGAAATCGGATGATACGCAAAAAGAAAAAGATACGGAAGATAAGAAAGAGGAATCCAAAGCGGAAATTAAGGAGAACAGTGCGGAGGCAAACAAGGAAAACGTTCCCGCGGCTAAAAAAGCGGAGAGGCCCAAGTTCATGTTCAACATCGCGGACGGGGGATTCACGGAATTGCACACGCTCTGGCTGAACGAGGAGCGAGCCGCGGTCCCAGGCCACGAGTACGAAATTTGGCACCGCCGCCACGACTATTGGCTTCTCGCAGGGATCGTTGTGTAAGTGAAATTATCTGTTTATTAAGACGCTATTATATTGGTAAGAAACTATTTTTTTGCAGGGGGACTACGCATTCGGAAATACTGTTATACGGTAATGTTAGTCATATGTAAATGCAATTATTTTAAATGTCGCTATATTTGGTTGCCTTTTAAAAGTGTAAGCTACATTTATCAAAAACAGATAGGCCTGGTTCCCACCGACGTGACAAGTGACAACATATGACAGACAGCACAGACAAGTGACAATGGAATGGTGTAAACGCACGTGGAACGCGTTGTCACATGTCACTCTAGCGTAAACCAGCCCAAAGTGTTATTTGTTTATTCGACAATTGATTGCTCGTGCGATTTAAAAAAAAAACGAATTAAACTGATTTTATATTTAGACATGGTTACGGCAGATACCAAGATATTCAAAACGACCCTCATTTCGCCATCATTAACGATCCATTTATGAGCGAAAGTGCAAAAGGAAATTTTGCAGAAATCAAAAATCGCTTTCTTCAGCGCAGATTTAAGGTTAATATTTGAACCGTTTGTTTGAAATTTTTTTGTAATTTTTTTAGAAATCGACAACTACCAGCATTTCAAAACCATTTAAAAAAACTAAATATTAAGTTTTAATCTTTAATATTTCTGTTCATTGTTTTAGTTGTTGGAACAAGCACTCGTAATTGAAGAGCAGTTACGACGAGCCGCTTATTTAAATATTCAACAGAGTCCGCAAGATCAGGTATCTAATCAAATTGCCACTTACTTTTGAATTGCCGAAATAACTTTGTGTTTTGGTAATAGTTTTTTTACCAAAATTCTGTGGAGTGAAAAAAAAATTAAAATTTGAATATTTAAAAAAATTACAAACGAAAACTTTTGTACTACAATAACATCATTAAAATTTCATGTAAATCAACCTTTGTGATGGCGAGATATGCTGGTGTAATTTTCTCAGTGCAAATTTAAACTAAACTTAAAAATTAAAATGGAACAGTTTTTTTTTTGCATTTTGCGCTGTAAAACAAAACAATAAAGTAAAGTAAAACATAATAAACACTGTTGGTTTATAAAGTTTATGTGTGGAAAGCTCCCCCGTTTAAATCCAATTCGCTTAAAAATACAGCAATTCGATCATTTAACATTTAAGTGTGCTATCATTTCCTGCCCCTCTTGACTTGTCTTAGCGCCTGCCCTTTGCATACTCTGCATAGGAGAGATAAGTTTCAGGTAATGCAACAACAACATAATTATATTAGCAGTTTTTATGGTTATAATTGTTTTTAATTATTTTTCCTCTCTGTTTAGGTGATGGCACTTAATCAGAGATTTGCTGAGACGGAATGTTTGTCAGAGTCTCACCAGCACCTGAGTGGGGAGTCTCTTCAAGGAAACAAACCAGCCAACGCCGTTCTTCACAAAGGTAACGTTTAAAATAACAAAAAGTATTCATTTATCGGGAGAAATAATGCGCAAAAGTCTGTATAATTCAACATTAAAAAATTGTGTAAAGCAACTCATTCAAAATTTTTTTTTAGAATACGTTAGTCGTTTTGTTGGTTCTGCTGAAAACTTTTATTTTTTATTAAAAATGATGTGAAAAGACTTAGTACAAAAATTGTATTTTTTGTGTATTTTTGTTCTAACAAAAAAATTAGCAATTATAATTTTTACTATTTTAGTATTAAATCAGCTGGAAGAGCTTTTGTCGGACATGAAATCTGACGTTTCGCGACTTCCGGCCACTTTGGCCCGTCTCCCGCCAGTCACGGAGCGCCTCGGGTTGAGCGAACGAGCGTAAGGATTGCTTGTTTTTTGTTTACTATGGCAGAAGGAGTCTGCGACGCATATTATTTTATCCGAAAAATCTAGATGTACTAAAAATGCGCAACTTTTTTCGTGAAAAAATGCCATAGTAATGGCGAACGGCTAAGAGTGATAGCAGTTCCGGATTCCGGATGTTCCGCGCAAAATTTGAAATTCCGCTTTTGAAAAAAATTCCACTTTTGAAATTTGAAATTACGGACTTTTGAAAAATCTCAATTCTAGTTCCGTTTCCGGTGTTCCGGGGGTTTCGCGGTTTGATAGACACTTTCGGATTTTCCGGGCAAAACTTGAAATTTCGGTTCCTGTTTCGAATTTTTAGAAAATCTCAATTCCAGTTCCGATGTTCCGGGAGTTCCGCAGTTGCGCCCATCACTACAAAAATTATTCATTTGAAAGCACATTAAGCTTGGTTATGCAAGTATAATTGCCATTTTTTCTCCGTTTTTCTCCGTAATTCTCCGTTAATCGATACTATTTGATCTATTCAAGCAAAACTAACTAAATTCACTTCTTATTAAGTACAATTTAATTCGACTTTTTTAAAGTATGTCATTAAAATGGGGCAATTTTTTGTTCTAGAGTTGTACATTTTTTGATATATTAATATTATTTTTATTATATTCGCTGTGGTTTTGAAGTACAAAAATTTTACACTGAGCGTGACTTAAATATTTCTGTACCTAACGTTATCTTACACGAAGCATGAATTTTTTTAACGTATACTGCTGTAGCGGTGGACTACTGTACTGTATAAGACCAATAGAATAAGTCTCAGTTTTGAACAAATTATTCAAATATACAGACATGTGCACTGCTCTCCTGGGTTTTATTCGGATGGAGGGACAATTCGAAAATAGTGAGAGCACGGGGCGGGCATATTTTTTTAAAACGGAGAGAGGCAATAAACTGGGGGAAGCAGAGGAAAAAGAAAAAAAGGGAGAAAAAGAGAAAATTAAAGTAAAACTAGGTGACATGGACTAAATTTCAAAATATCCGCGAAAATAGTTCAAAAATCGGGTGCATATTTTTAAGTACTGTTCATTTTCGAAAAGGAGGGAGAGAACAGCCACAAATAAAGCGGGGAACATTTCGGGGCCGTGCACAGTTCCTAAGATATTTTATAAAAACTTCGATAATATTTTGTAAAAATTTTAAAAAATTTGTTATTTAGGATTCTAAGTCGACTAACCGGTAAAGACAAAGAAGGTGGAATTTCAGCCGTGAATGGTCAAAGCCCCCTGCCACCTCCTGGACCTTTTATTACACCAAACCAAGGCAAGGCCATGGAAACAATTCAGCCTAAATTCGGGGTTATTCTCAAAAACGAAAACTTGACAAATGGTACAGCATAAAATATTTTATACATTTTATTTTTGAATTTACAACTTTTAAATTTTGCTGAAAAAAATATTTTTATTAGAATTAATTATTTCTACAAGTCAGTAGTGAAACTTCACTTTTCGGAGTTACAAATCACTCCCCCCCTGTCCTTGAAAACTGCCCTATTTTCATTCTAATTTACCGGTTAAATAAAAGGAATCAATCAGAAGAGAAGAGAAGGGCGGAGTCCGTCCCCTCCCTCCTTTCTAGCCTCCAAACTTTTGAGGGAAAATCTTAGAATGTAGTTCCTCAGAAAAAATCTTGGCCTTTTAATTTTTTTTTTTGGGCCCTTCCTGTTCTTCTTCTTCCCCCCCACTCTCTAAAACTTTTAAAATAATGGACCCCTTTTCTGAACCAATTTGTTTCAACCACTTTTATTATAAACCTAAACCTAAATTGATAAGCTTTCAATGATGTTTTTTTAATCAAATTGTGATGTCTAATGAAGATAATTGGAGGTAATAATAATTTTTAAATTGAGTATTACTTTCTAATATT
>JASAMX010004048.1:0-60348 GCA_030248175.1 Microlaimidae sp. YZB2_3 | reverse complement strand
TTTATACTCCGCCGTGCAATTTACTTGTCAAAAAACCCTTCCACACGGCGTGAATGCTCTGACGGAAAATGCTGCGTTGCCAAAAAATTATCAAAGCAAAAACAGAGATTAGTAATATCAAAACAAGTGATATTCTTGCCCTCCAATACCATGCTCCGGAGCTCCGGCCATTTAAAACGAAGGAAACTCCGGAGCTCCGCCCATTAAACAAATGATTTTGAGCTTATTTAAACTTGAAATACATAGGTTACTCTATCTGCATTTTTTTAACTATTTCTAGCGTTTTAAATAAGTTTTGAAAAAAATAATTCGTAAAAAAATTTTTGACAAAATAATATATGGCATCATTTTTTAATTATTCATAAAATTAGCAAAAGCTAAAAACTAACACAATATTTTTCTGATTTTTTAGTGCAAATTATACAATTCAAATTTTTTTTATAGAAGTTGTACTATTAAGATTTAAAAATTTTAAAACCAAAAAAGCTTGTTTTAGAACTGTTTTGCACATCAGCACAGCGCAAAATGCAAATTGTGCGAGCAGAACTGGAAGGCAGAGTAGGAGTACTAACAGCTCCATGGGCGAATAATGCCATATAAAAACGGCCCAGCACTCAAGATTTACTACCAAATCCACAAAATCGGCGATAAAACTGGTAACAATGGGTTCAGCTCAAACGGAGCATACCTGTGCTCAAGAATGGTTTATCCCGTCTGTGGAAGGTGCAGAGCAGAAGCCAGTGCAGGAAAGCTTAGAGAAGCCATTGTAGCGGCGATTGTTTCTTTACACAGCGTGCTTGGAAAACAGCGTGCTGGGCCGCTGTTTTTTAAGCGAATCCAACTTGAAAGCGGCCAGAAATGAAATGTTTTGACAAAAAGCATAACCAAGTAATCAGCATAATCAGCGCGTGCTGGGCCGTTTGGGGCCAAGTTTGCAGACGTTGTCGCGAAATTTTTCTAATCGCAAGCTGCCCTGGAGAGCTGGAAAGCGCTCGCGAATTTTTTTATGTCAAAAAAGAAAGAGATTGGCTTTTCACGCCAGTGATGGGTATAAGTCTTTGTTTCTGCAAGGTGGGTAATTTAGTGTCGTTTTGTTTACGTTTAGTACTTATTATTATCTTGATGTAAAATTGCATTTTCAATATATCTGGTTGTCCTAATATTTTATCTTAAACTTGGTAGCTTACCTTAAATGTGTGTATTGAATAACTGGTGTATCATAAGCACAATGCAAATAAAAAATCATTAAATTACATCTAATATTCAAATAACACGGTTGAAAAAAAAATTGTGTAGCACCTCAAAATACTAAAATTGTGACATGCAAGAATTAATCTCAAACATGTGTAATTATTAAAATGTATACCGACAAAAGTAAAAACTGATTTGACAATCAAACCATAAGAATTTATTGTACAAACTAGTATATAAATATTGCTTGCAATTATGAATTAATAAACGCATAATTTTGTTTTGTATTTTTCATCAAAAAAATATATTAATCAAATTGGAAATTTGCAAATTCCGTAAATTCCACAAGTACAAACGTATTTTTCAATCAATCAAAAAGGAAAAATTAAATGCGCTTATTAATTTACAATTGCAAAGATTTTTATGAAATAGGCCCCTGAAGACGACTAAATTAAGTAGTTTTTTTTACCAACGTGCTTGCTGGCCTTGTTTTTCCAAAAATTTAATCACTTATCTTGAAAACAATTTGCGGACTTATTTTCTTGTAGCGTTTTCTTGAAGAATTAAACAAAGCAGGTATCCGTATCGCAATTTTCTGTCAAAAACTCATTTACTTTTGCGCTGTATTTCTGTATAGTTTTGATCTCATTGTGGATTATGTGACCAAGCTTTTTATTTTTTCTAAAAATATGTTTTTTAACAAATGTTTTTTTTTATAAATGAGTGCTTTGGTTGATACACCCAAAAACCTAAAGTCAAGCAAGGTATCACCTAACAAGCAAAATATCACCTAACTTCCAGGTATTACCATTATTTTTTAGCAAATTTAGACAGTTTTATATTCTGAATATACCTTTAATTTAGAAAAAAAACAATGTTGCAACAGAAAAATTTTTCGGAGATTATTATCAAATTTTTGGGAAAAGGTGCTAGATTGCTGATTATGATACAAATTATTCATCAAAAGACGTTTGAAGCTGTTTTATTGTACTGACATGTGATAATAACTCCTTTGGTTTCATTTTTCCAACAACCATCACTTGTCTTTTTAACATCCATCTGCTGTTCCATGTTATTACAACCTTTCAATAATTAATTTGCAGTGAAGTATTATCCTTTGAAGTGGAAGAATAGGGTTGACTCCAAAACAGGTTTCAGGTATAATGAGCATCAGATTTGTTTGAAGTTTCACCGCCAAAGTGATTGTAAAATTAGTTAGGCTTCATTTGAAAAATAATAATTGTTTGATTTTGAAAAGTGTTTTAAAAAAAAATTTTCTGAAAAATGGTTTGTTCCATTTTTTCTCAAAAATAAAAAAATGGTTCTTTTGTCACTCGCTATCCAGAGTAAGTAACTTTTAGTAGCTATCTATGATAAAAAGTAAGCGATTTTCAGAGTGGGCAAATATGATTTTTTTTAACCATTTATTAATAACATAGAAAGCTTGACTCGCGCGGCTTCCGCGTGACGATTAAGAGCGCCCTCAGGTTAATGTTTATTTTTTATGTTTTTGTTTCGTCATTTTAATTTTTTTTTCCTAAATATTTTTGTGTTTTAGTTTGGAACATAATGCGGGTACCCGGAATTGTCACTGATCTGACGCATATGCCATCAGTGGCCGCGTATGCCATAAGACCCATGCCATGTGAGGTAGAGCACATGTTGCCGCGTAGGGTAAGTTATTTTTTATTTTTTATGTTTGTATAGATCATGGGTGGCACGGGAGCGCCACGGGGTGATTTAGCCCCGCGGCGCCGCGCCAACCATAATTAGAGAACGTGGAGAAATTTTGAAATTCATGTTTATTTTCTTCTTCTTGTTATTATTATTATTCTAACGCTCAATTCTTAAAATCGATATTCCTCCTTCGTTACTGATTTGGGTACAATTTCATGCGGTACCCATAACTGACGCGGCAACAATTGCTAAAATCTTTATAGAACATATAGTTTGCCTATTTGGATGCCCGGAAACACTTCTTTCCAATAATGGCAGTAACTACAGAAGTAAATTTTTTAAAAAAGTCGCTTATTAGGAATTGAAAAACGTTTTACTACACCTTATAGCCCATGGAGTAACGGAAAAATTGAAAAAAAACACATAGTTCAATGATGAGAGCTGTTAGTCATTTTGTAAATTCAAACCAAAGAAACTGGGATGAGGTTTTACCGTTTCTTTTGTTTTGCGCACATGCGTTCACGGAGGTATGGGAGACACCCTTTATTTTTTGACATTCGGAACTGATTGCCGCTACCCTATTGATATAACACTTGAGATACCAAAAACACAATATTTAGATGAGTATGATCTTAAAACTGATATGTTTTTAGGCTTAGCAAGCGCATGGGAGCAAGTCGAAAAACACTATAAAACAGACAAAGAAAAACAAAAATTAAAGTATGATAAACATATAAAATCTTACACTTTCAAACCGGGCGATGTTGCTTACCTTTACACAAAATTGCAAAAGAAAAATTTAATTGAAAAACTATCTCATCCATACCACCCAATGCGTATTTTAGAAGTCTTAGAAAATACTGCTTTAATAAGGTAATTAAATATGAAATCAAAGGTCAAACCGAAATGGTTTCATATAAATCATTTAAAACCCGCACAAGCCACTATTTTACCAACTTTTATACTCCCTGAGGATGACGCTCAGAACTTAAAAGCGCTCGAAAACAATACTGAAATTGAAAAAAATCCCGCTAAAACAAACGATCAAAAAGCCTAACAAACATTTCACTCATCGACCCTTCTACAAATATTTATGACAAAAACCTAGAAACTGTACCGACACACAATTACAATTTAAGGCCACGCATAAAAAATATTAAACAGTAGCTTAAATATTTTAAATACTCCCCAATTGTTCCTTTGATCATACTTAGCTATTAAAAATGTTTACGTGTTTAGGAAATTTATAATTGGAAAAGCCGAAATTGATACAAAATTTTATAGCTATAAAATTTCATAATAATCCAAGGAGTACTAGAGTCATATATTATAATTACGATTCTTAATTTAAGTCGTTAATCTTGCATATATTTTGGAAAACAAATAAATACCGCTTATATCAAGTAGCCTACGGTTTGCAGTATGCCCAATATTATGTTAATTTGATGATGACTGACTGCTATATAATTGGCTAATAAATAAAAATGACGGATTTACCGCGCTTAAAAGACTATAAAGTGAATAACATCCTAATAAACGCATTAGTTAATGTGACTTACGCGATCTTTATCAAATTTTTTCTCTAAACCTAAAAATTTAAACTTTTCTAAATTTAGATCTGCTTGTGACAGAAATAGCGGTTGATGTGGACATTGACAATTTTTCCAAAATTGCACCGATATTTCAATAATAATGTTTCGTAAATAATTGCAAACTTATATTAATCTCTTATTTATTCAATGTTATATTCATTAGCGATGTCCCATTAAAAATAGAAAAATGTATGTAGTAATTGTAAAATAGCTGTATCTTTTAACTTTCGTATCGTTCAGTTAATGTAAATGCCAATTATTATTAAATCTTGTACTGTCGTGTTAGTAATTCTTGTGTGTGTGAGGTACAATCACTGAATAAAAAAAACATTAAAAATATCATGGCTGTTAAACCTTTTATAATGAAATCACTTTTATTCAATTACATTACTTAGTATACTATATAACGTATTTTTTAATTATTATATTATCCATGACATTATTTTGTATTAGATCAGTATTATTATATTTATGATTATTCACCATATTATTATCAGTATTATTATTGTTATTTATCATATTTGGTTTATTGGATATTGTTTAATCTATTTTTTGTGACATGATGATCGCGAAGTTAAAAAAAACAACATCACACCCTTTTACACCGTATGGAAAAACGGATGTAACGAATAGTTACATTTGACACATCTAACGGAAAGAAAACACTAACACTTAGCCATTCTATATCACTAAACACTTATGGAAAATATAAAATCCTAGCCTTAACACATAAGCGGTTACGGTAATAGCCGTCAAGGAATTAAAAACCCATTATAACCAAATATGTGATTCACTCCAAACAAATTAATCCCAAGGTCACTGATATGAAAAGATTTAATCAAATGATAACAAATCGGGTCTGGATAAAACTTTAATCATTGAAACCACGCCCTGAGTCAAAGATCATTCAGGATTAACGTTATCGATACACTCTTGATTTTAATTAAGTCACACGATAACATAAAATGCACATAAAAGAAAACGGACACAGATGCCCTTGGTTAGAGCAAGGCCTAATCTCCCACTTAACTCGCTATAATAGACACAACTTCCTTTGTGATTTTCATTGTAATTGTGATTATTTACTCTTTCTCGTATTTACTCATCATTATATAATCTTGTTAAATAAACTTTGCTTTATTCTCGGGTTTAACCTTTTACTTATATAATTTTACAAACAAATCATAACTATAAACCAAAAGACAATAAAGCTAATACGAAAAACTATCCAACGCCTATTACCTTAAAGCCTAATGGTCTAATGAAGGAGTCACATTTCTTACTTATTTGAAAAAATCAAAATTACATATGTTTATAATTTTAGATGAATACCATGATATCACTAAGAATTATTATAAGTGGGCTTCTGGAGATTCTGAGAGAAGAGAGTGAAAGAAGCTGATTCGAGCCAAAAAGGAAATTTTGAAAGGTGTCTCTGGATATCAGGAGGCAATACTGCTCCCCATTAATCCAGGTCCATTGGTTCCAACTTGAAAATTAGGGCGTCCCCACTCTGGAGGTGTATTTTTGTTTTGTTTTTGTGTGTGTTAAAAATTTTGTTTGTTTTGTTTATATTTATCATTTTTATTAATATTAGAATATTGAACAAATTTATTTTTTTTTTATTTATAGTAGATTGATATGTTATTTTATACTATAAATAACAAAATAAAAAAACCGATCAAACCGGTCATCTATCTGTCACACAAATGTAAAAAAAAACTTGCGCTCCATAGCTGTGATCGCATGTAATTTTTCGCAAGTTAGACAGCTTAAGCTTAAATGGCGAGCGTAAAAAAGAAAGTAAAGCAGAAGATGATAATCAAAAACACCCAAAATAGATGTGGCGGGTAAAGGTAACTGACTGCCTTCCTAAATATAATTGTAGAAACAATATAAATATAAGAATAAGAATAATCATTGCCGGATGTGTGGTAATAAAACTTAATAACTTATCTTTTTTGCTTGATGAGGATACTTATGATATCATTGTAATAACTGAAACGTTTCTCTCACCGGAAATACCAAATAGTTTTTTGACTCAAAACAAAAAATACACCATTTTTAGACATGACCGAAACAGAAATGGGGGAGGGGTGTGTGTTCTTATAAAAAATACTTTTAAAGTTGCGCAAGTTAAAACGTCGCCATTTTACAGTTCACTTGAGCATATCTGTTTAGATATTTTAACAAATGGTTTTAGTGCTTATAGAATTATAGCGGTTTATAATCCTCCTTTAAACAGTAACAACAATGAAAAAACAAATTTACTTTGTTCTTTTATAAATTCTATGACAACTGTAAAAAAACCTTGTATTTTAGTGGGGGACTTTAATTATCCTACCATTTCTTGGGAAATTCCGATAAATCAAGGAGATAAATGTGCACAAAATTTTTTAAAAACGTGTTTGGAAAATAACTATACTCAATGTGTTAGTAATCCCACGCGTGGTAAAAATTGTTTGGATTTAGTTTTGTGTAATCTGCCAAGTGTGATTCATTCTGTAAATGTAACCGAACCCTTTGCTGCGTCCTGTGATCATGAAACAGTTGATTTTTGCTTTAGAGCTCAAATTCATATTTCATCAAATAAATATTTTTTCAAAAAATTTAAGAAAGCTAATTATACTGCTATTAATAATTTTCTGGCCAGCGTAAACTGGTACACAATTAAAAACCAATGCATAAGCAGTGATGGGTCCGAGGATGTTTTGCTTTTTAGTAGTAAAATCTCTGAAATTTTAAACTATTGTATTAATTGCTATGTTCCAAATGTCCCTGAGCGAAGGTTGAAACCCAGGTATCCTAAAAAAATTAAAAAACTTGCAGCAAAAAAATTAAGATTGCATAAATTAAAAAAACAAAATTCCGAATTTAAGCAAGCCTATAAGGAAAGCTGCAAAGCCTTTGACGTTGCAGTAAATGACTATTATGAACAAAAAGAAAAACTTGTGTTAAATAGCGGTAACTTAAAACAATTTTATAATTATGTAAACAGTAAAATAAATAGTAAAGTTGCTATTCCTCCACTTCTAAAAGAAAATTCCAGTTTTGCTGTTGAAGATTTTGAAAAAGCTACTTTATTTAATAACTATTTTGCATCGGTTTTTACTCAAGATAACAAAATTTTTCCTACTTTTGTGAAACAGGTTCCTGATAACGTTGGTCTCTTTTCTGTTGATTTTCCATATCATAGCGTAGCTAAAGCATTAAATAAATTGCCAACAAAATTATCTCAGACACCAGATGGTTTTCCTGCCTATTTCCTTAAGATGATTGCCAATGAAATTGCAGTTCCATTTTCAATGTTATTTGAAATGAGTATGAAAACTGGAGTATTACCTTCCAGCTGGTTACTTGCTATTATAATACCTGTGTATAAAAAAGGGTTGACATCGATTAAAAATAATTATAGACCCATAAGTCTCACTTCTGTAATATGTAAAACTATGGAAAGAATCATAACCGATTGTATATTAAAATATTTTATAGAGAATAAATTAATAACAGATGAGCAACACGGTTTTTTATCTAGGCGTTCAACGTGTACTCAGTTATTGGCTTTGTTAGAGGAGTGGACTAAGGCAGTAAATAATCGAAAACGCATTGATTGTATGTATATTGATTTTTCAAAAGCCTTCGACTCGGTCTGTCACTCAAAATTATTAGTAAAATTGAAAGCTTATGGAATTGATTTTGAATTACTGACATGGATCAAAAACTTTCTTTCTGGTAGAACCCAAACAGTCCTAGTAGGTAAAAGTTTTTCACATGAAGTTGGAGTAAATTCGGGGGTCCCTCAGGGGTCTGTACTTGGCCCACTTCTGTTTGTAATATATATTAATGATGTAATAAATTGTATTGAAGATAATTGTGGTGTAAAATTATTTGCTGATGATATGAAAATATATAGCAGTAGAACAAATCACGACTCACCAGCGTTAAAAAATTCCTTAGAAAATTTTAGTAAATGGGCGGCTGACTGGCAGCTCAATGTTGCATTCCAAAAATGTACTGTTTTGTCTGTTGGAAATCTTAATATACCTCAGTGTGAATATCATCTGGCAAATAATTCAGTTGAAAATGTATCTAAAATGCGAGATTTAGGAATATTAATTACAAGCGATCTTAAATTCTCCTATCATTGCGCTCAAATTGCAAGTAAAGCTTACGCTAGAGCTTATTTGATATTGCATAGTTTTAAAAGCAAAAATCCATACTTTCTCTTGCGTGCTTACAAAACTTATGTTCGCCCGCTTATTGAATCATGTTCCCCCGTTTTTAGCCCTTTTAGCATTGGTGATATAAAAACACTAGAAAATGTTCAAAAATATTTTACCCGAATCCTTGTTCATAAATGTAATCTGCCTTGTACTGATTATCAAAATCGACTTAAATTTTTATACTTGGAAAGCCTTGAGCTTCGACGTGTTAAATTTGATCTTTGTATGACGTACAATATTGTGCATAACAAAGTGGATTTAAAATTTGAACATTTTTTTACTTTGGATAATACTTGCTACAATTTAAGATGTAATTCTCTAAAGTTGAAATTAAACGAAAAGTATAATTATGATGTCCGTAAATTTGCATTTTCGCAGCGTGTAGTTCCTATTTGGAATATTTTGGATAACCAAATTGTAACAAGTAATAGTCTAGCTATGTTTAAACGTTATTTAGATAATACTGATTTGAGTAACTTTTGTCGTGTTTATTAGGCGGTATTTATAGTGTTTTCATAACCTTTACTCGCCTTTTTGTCTTTATTTTCTGACAAATAAAATTTTTCTATCTATCTATCTATGTTTTTTTTTTTTGTTTTTTTGTGGTGGGTGTTTTGTTTTTGGGGTTTGTGTTTGTGTGGTTTTTTTTTTTTTTTTTTTTTTTTTGTCGGTGGTGTGGCCTGTTTTTGTGGGTTTTTTTATTGTTTTTTTTTTTTTTTTTTTTTTTTTTGGCGGTGGTGGGACTTGTTTTTTTTTTTTTTTTTGTCTTTTTTTTGCTTCTTTTTTTATTTGTTTTTCGTCGTCTTCTTGTTGTTTGTATATGAGTGTTCTCTTCACATGACATACGTCGTCTAAAGTGGCCTAAAGATAAAAACTAAAAATTAGATTTTGAGTAATCTAGGAACGTTTTTTTACCAATTGTAAAAAACATGTTTATACTTCTTTTTCCAGTCGAAAACTGAAATCTATTTATATCACTAAAAATATTTTTTTAGTTTTATCTTTCAAACACTTTAGATAAAGTATAAACCAAGTCTAAACTTTAAAATCGATCTAATTCAAATTCTATTTGTATTGACAAAAATGTTATGCAATTTGTAAAGTAGCAAAAACAATTTATTAACCATTACATCAATCCTATGAACAAATAACAATTAAAGTGACACCAAATCAAAACGATCCCTATCACTTATGAAATTAAACGGGATGTCGTGGTTGGGGCCAGATAGTTGATTTTAAGGCGTAGCCCGTTGAAAACACAAACAGTGTCCCTAAAAAAATGCTAGTAAATTTAATAAAGTCGTAATAATCAAACTGCTGGAAATTTTTGCAATAGAAAAAACAAAAACTTAATTTTACTCAATAAGTTTATACCTAATGCGGGAGCCTTAGTAGAAATAGTGGTTGTAGGTTTGGGTTTTCTAACCGGTAGCTCCGTTTTTTTGATAGTAGTGAAAAACGGAGAAGTAGCCTAAAAATAAAAAAAAGTAACAAAGCATTGTGAAACTATACTTAATGTATTGTATAAGAGTATTAAACATATACTTATTACTCGCTTATCTATGTTCCTGTCTTTGGACAAAAATAAAATAAATAAATATATTCTATTATAAAAATATAATTGTTTATTTTTGATGATACCAGAGGGGGGCATGGAATTTGCCCGTTTGGTTTTTTTGATCGCGTGGGTGTTCTGGGAAATGAAAATGAGGTAGCATTCCTAGTAGTTTAAGAAATAATGCATTATAGAATAGCAGAAAAGTAAAATGTACCCAAGCGTTATCTAGAAATTGTAACATCAATCGGAGATTTTTAAATAGCAAAGTAAAATAATTATCAAAGATTTTGTGTTTAAACTTTGTTACATATCGTTATAAAAAACCTGTTTTTATTCTATAACAGCAACCCTAAAAATTCTGAAAAGTGATAAAGCAATAATTTTTCGATTTATTACAACATGATGAAACACATATAATAAAAACGTTTCAGCACATCAAATGACCCGCCTAAAAAGGTTGGAAATAAATGAGCTACCTACCTATATATGAACATCACGCTCCCATTGTATCGATAACAATTCTAAAAACTAATTTAATTCAGAAACATTTTGTTTATAATAGTTAATTTCCAATATATTTGGTTATGAAAAGATTCTCTTGTGTGCATAGTTACAACACTTAAAAAATATTAAACCTTTTTCATAAGTTTGTTTAGCATTTTTTGCTATTTTTGGCATATCTAACAACGATACAACTTTGCTGATCAATCAGGTGGGATGTAGATCAATATAGGTCTTGTAGAGATTTTAAATAGGTGGCGGGAAAATTTTTTGCTTCCACCAAATAGAACATTTAATATTTTTAAGACATGTTTCAGATAAAAATAAACTAAGAACTATACTTTTTGAATGTATTGTGGGCTCCAGGCCAATTTTTGTGTTGAACTGATGTGATCAAAAAAAGATTAACATATCAAAACTATCCTGTTTAAATCTCGGACTAACGATAGGATAATCTAATACTCCAGGTGAGTCCAACACTATTAGAGCACTCAAGGCATTTTTGTCTAATAACTTATTTAATAAATTCTGAATAATAATTCCTGAAATATCCAACAAACAAGTAACCATAAAAGCTAAATTTATTTCCCAAATCACTTAACCTAAAGCTCACACTGCATTTTCTACCACCAAATTTTTAAATTTTTTTGTTAGAAACTCCCTCGCCATAGTAAACAATTATGTATGAACGATCTCTCTATTTTCTAAACAAAAAAAAATTTCCTCGCTAGGTCTATTAGCGGCGAAGGAGGTAGCTTCCAGCATCTGGTTGACGTGATTTTTTTTCGTGAGCTTTTAAATTTGGGAGTCTTGTAAAGCTCTTATTACAAAGACTGCAAATAAACCCTGCTTTGTTATCTGATCTATTCCAATTACAGCTGTAGAACTTAATTTGCTGGATTTTCCTTTCACTGGACAATGCAAAGTTTTTAAAAATTAAGTTGCACCACGGACACTCCTCAGATGTTTCTTGAATAAAAATCTTCATGTCCACATCTTTATGCTTTTCTCTCGAGTGCCTACAAACAAAAAACAAAAGTTTCACTTTTTTTGTGGTGTTCTTAGATTCATATTGAAAATAAACTGTAATACCTGTACAAGTTTTCTTTGATGAGTAAAACTTTAAACAGTAGGCGCAGTGAAATTTCATTATAAAAACTCTTCTTTTTTGAACAATATAAACTCTAAAATAAAAATATAAGTATTAATTATGAAATATCAAAAGCTTACAACTGTTAGTAGTGCTGTTTTAAGCTTAATTATCGTACTATTAGTGATTTTTTTGAGCAGCACCACTTTTTTTAAAATCATTTTTAAGACGAAAATGATATTCAAAGTTTTGGTAAATTATCTAGAATTACTATCGCTTTTTGCGCTGATTATACATTAAGCTACAACTTTTTAGCGATTTATGAAAATAGTAATAATACAGAATTGTTAATATAGCAAAAATGAAATATTATCAACGATAACAAATATATACAGTTACCTATATTTTGGAAACGATATTTGCTCTTCTGTTTTCAGAAATCAACTGTTTTTCTTCTAAAAAGAGTGGTAAAATCCAATCCGGTTATATTCAACAAAAATCAATTTTATAGAGGACGATGCGAAGAAACTGGACAGCATTCTTTTATATATTATGTACTGATTTTAAATTCGTAACTTCGCGCTTTTATATTAAAAAAAAAAAAATCATCGGTATCCTTGAAATAAAAACACAGATTTTCATTTCGTCTTCCCTCACGAAAAACGACCTATTGCAAAAAACAGGTATACGTTATAGATCATTTGTTTTTAATATGAACTTTTAAATACGATTTACAATATAACTGTTACAAACAAAACAAGTCATAGTAATTATATGACCGAGTTTTGAAGTCATCTTGTTTTTTTAAACTGTAGGGTTTTCACTTCGTTTCTTGTATTAATGTAGGAAAAAGTTGTAAAATAACCCAAAAACAGTAGTTTAAACAGTTATGCGTTCCAGATCATTTGTTTTTATTAGTTTTTACCGTGAACACAAACGTCTTTATTAAAAAAATACATTTTACATTTACGTTATAACAATCAAAGTAAAAAATCGCAGTAACTATATTACTGAGTTTTCACTATATGTGTTGTTTATAAAAACACAATAACCTACTTTCTTATTAAATATACTATAAGAATAATTAAAAACTTACCCCATGGAATAAGAGCACCATCTAGCAACCGAACCCCTAAAATATAAAATATTATTGTTGGAGAAAATGAGGCAGGGCTATCTAGGCCCTAACCGTCAGAACGTCAAAATAAAATACTGTTAATACAAGAATATGTAGTAGAGCGGAAAAAAACTAACCATTACATACTGGGACTCCAGGAGGTTAGTCTCCAGGCTCCGTCTCAAGGTACGACCAGCAGTTTGGGCTTGGTGGACAGCCAACCACTTTCGAAACCGGTTTGGATCTAAAACACCACAATCTGTTATAGAATTTAAAACTGGTAATATAAAATCATTTAAAAGAGTGTAAAACCAGTATGATAAAAATCATTAAATATTTGTAACAAATAAAATAATTACTGCGCTGGTATTCCTCAAAACCGTTTCTCTTCTGGAGAGAAGTTAGCCGGTCTTCCTCAGTCTGACGTGTGGAACTGGACGCTAAAACACAAAATATTAAGGAAAAAAATTTAAAATGATGAAATTTAGTTTTTTATAATAAAAATCTATACAAAAATAAAAAATAACTTACCTAGAGGGGGCTCTTCCTTCTGTGGCGGCAATCCCACAACATGCGCTTCCCCTGTCTCTGGGTCCTATGTGATTGGGAGCCGTATAATGTTCCAAACTGAAACATAAAATGTTTAGGAAAAAATTTAAAATGATGAAATATGATATTTTATGATAAAAATCTATACAAAAATAAAAATAATTTACTCTGGGCAAACGACTGCCACGGGTCATTCACGCTCGTCTAAAATTATTTTGATACTAATTTTCTATGTTTATACAAAAAAAAAAGTTACAAATCTTCATCTTATTTGTGAAACATTAAAATAGTTAATAAATTTAACTAACCTGGAGCCACGCAGGTGTTTTGCACCTCCCCACCGATCTGTTCAATAACCGGGTCTCTAAAAAAAACAAAATATATAGGTACAATATAAATGTTTTTAAAAAACTCTTATATTTAGATACCAAATGTACTTACACCAGGTAACGATAAGCCATTTTTATTTCCAAAAAAAATAAATTTTTTAATAAAACGCTTTGTTTGCTTATTTAGAACTTGAAGGTTTTAAGTAAAGTTTCATTTTTTTGCAAATTTTAAACATGGAGTCGACGCCTATTGGATAAATGTTTTAAAAGAAACGTCCTTTTACCAAAATAAAATGAGTATTAGTAAAACCTGGGATGGAACACTTAATAAAAACAACCAATCAGAATTTTAGTTTTAAGATGAAGCAGTAGTATAAAAACTCAAAAAAGCATAAAAATAAAAGTTGTAATGGGTAGAACCGAAGGGAAGCGATGCAAATTGTGTTTAAAATATCTCAGTAGCTCCAATTTTTTTTGACACATTAAATTACACTTGGTAAGTTTACTTTTCTCTTTATTACGCGTTCCCTACGAAATTTTATACTATATTATTTAGTACTGTCAAAGATGTTACACTTGGACGTTGCGAAGTTCTAAACTGCGTAAATTGTGTTACCCTATTCAAACTGTGCGAAAGAATCCTTCTAACAAATACATATATTCCTACCTATGATGATTCATTATTCATTAATTTTACCGCAAACATCTTTCCTGGATAGGAAGAATCAGGAAAACAACATACTTTCCTAACCTAATCCTAAACGTGTATTGTCGGATAGCAAGGTGGAGTCGTTTTTGATAGTGAGGTGTAGTCGAATTTACGCAAAAGCCAAAAAAATTACTATCAAAAATATTTTCATGTTTATATATTTTAAGCAAAAAAACAAGTGAGTTAAAATATGTATTAGGTTATACTTACAATAGGATTGTGTTCTACCTGTGTTTTCTATTGCAAAAATTTGTCCAAATAAGGAAAATGCAAAAAAAAAACGGTTTATCTCTTGTTGTACGCAACATCTCTCAACATTATAGCGGGTGTTGGCATGACGCCCAAGCAGTTCAATATTGTGATGGATATAAGTATTAAGCAGGTACGTAAAAGTATATTTTGCTACACAAAACATAGGAGGCGTGGCTTACGATGAGCCACTTTTAGCTGAAAATGAGCCGTTTTTAAGCCAAAAGAGGTTTGGTTTGTTTGAGCCATTTTCATTCTTTAAAAACATTGCGCGGGAGACTGACTTCCCAAACTGGTTAAAACTGCGTGAAAAAGACTTCGGCAGTGTAAACTCCGCAGATTCAGTATAGGGGTAAAAAACTTAATTACCTAGGTGAAAAAATTGAAAGTGTTTTAAAAAAATCTTGCTCAACCAACTCTTTGCGCAAATTAATCAGCGCCACCCATGACCGAATTAAAATGAGCCATTTTATTTTCTACGGGGCATGTCATGCATTTATGACATCAAAATGTGTAAACTCGGATCGAGGTTAATAATTACTTTAAAAGGTTATGGAGGTAAAGAATTTAATTACATGCGCAAAAGAATTGAATGTGTTTTTTAAAAAACAACCTAACTAACTTTTCGCGCAAAATAGTTAATAGTAATTATACGGACGTCGTGCAATTATGTCTACACTTTGAATTTAAACACCTCTTATTTGTTTAAAATGTCAAATTTAAACTCCACCGATCTCTGATAGTATAATTATTTTAAAAATTTATCAAGCTAAAAAACTTAATTGTGTCCGCAAAAGAATTCATGAAACAAACTCTTTGCACAAATTAGTTAACAGCCCGTCACCGAATCAAAATGATCTGATTTTATTTTTATACAGGAACAAAAACACACGCCAAAAGTTATCTCCTCGTTATGTAATTGTGCTTTCACTTTTAAAAAAAATTTCACAATGCAAAAAAAGTTACATATTTGCGCAAAAGAATTGAAAATGTTGTAAAAAATTTTTGCCAGAGAAAGATAACTTTTTAACAATTTCTGGAGAAAAACTTAATTGCACAAGAAAAAAAATCGTTAAAAACTCATGGTGCAAGTGCGATCGTTTTAAAAAGATATCGAGGCGAGAAAATTGAAAGTGTTTTAAAAAAATCTTGTTCAAACAAACTCTTCGCATAAAATAAACAGCGCCGCCCATTACAGAATTAAAATGAGCCGATTTTATTTTCATGCAATTATGATATCAAATTAGTTAAAACGTGCGAAAAAACCTTCCATACTGTGTAAACTGGGATTGGGGTTAGTAATTACTTTAAAAGACTTAATTACTTACTTTTAAAAAAAAGTTCGCGATGCAAAAAAAGTTACTTATCTGCGCAAAAGAATTAAAAATCTTTTAAAAATTTTTGCCAGCAAAAGATAACTTTTCAACAATTTTTGAAAGTAACTCCGCCCAAAACCTCGTCATGTAATTGCGCAAAAAAAAAGTCGTTAAAAACTCATGGTGCAAGTGCGATAAAGATAGGGAGGCAACAAATCTAATTATCGGTGCGTTTTGTAAAAGTAATTATGGTATAAACGAAAAATCAAAAACTAAAATTTTCAACACAAATTTATTTGAACAACAACAAATTCATCAAATCAAAATATTATCATCACAAAAAATCAACAAATTTACAATGCTACTTCTTGCATTTCAATGTTTGCACTTGGTTCCGCCTCAGAGTGACAACAGCTTAGCCAAGGCTCAGACTATAAATAAACCCGGTCAAAATTCTTACAAAAGCACCATTTTCCTGACATTTTAACAATTGAAAAATTTTCTTTTAAAAAAAAACTGAAATTTACTTAATAAAATGTAACCTATGATTTTGACTTTTAACTACGTCAGTAGTAATAATTGTATATTACCTGTGCAGCTGTTTTCTTTATTAGTTATGTACCTACTCCAGTTTATGTGTCGTACAATATGTTTGTATTTTATTTTAGTTTTATGTAACCGTACTTTTAACTAATAAATCTTAACTACTACTAACTACATATGTGTATGTATGAAATAAAAGCTACAATGGAAATTACATACAAACAAAAAATTGTTACACTGATAAAACATCTACCTGTCGACCTCGCCGAAAACCCAAACCTCGCCGACCATCTACCTGTCAGCTGTGGCGCAAATTTTGTAAAATTAAAGCGCGTATTGGAACATAAACTTGATTCCAACGAAATTAGGAACATGCGGGTTACCGAAGGGAACTCTCGCAAAAAAATGTGGGATCTACGGAACCCCTACATGGGACTCTGGTATTCGATTTTGTTTCCCAAAGCGAATTAACACCAAGCAAAAAAAGCACAAAAATACAAATATTTTCACGAACATTTTGAGCGTTAATAATAATGGTAACATACGTATCGAGGAGTTCTATGTTGTAAACAATCTCTGTATGTCTTATCTGAAAATCAACCTTTGAGTTAGTGTGTCGGTGGTCTTACTCGCTTTAGCTTACAAAAAAAAATTTTTTTCTGCTCTTTTTAATATTTTTATCGAAACATCCCTCTATACTAACGCTTAGGCGGGACGAGAACCCTATCCACTAGGCTATACTGAGGGACGTTATTCTGTAATAAAAACGTAAATATAAACCATGAATGCTTATAAATGTAACTTGTGAAAAACCAGTAATTTAATTACTGCAACTCATTACTTTGATTGTCATAACGTAAATGTAAAATGTATTTTTATTAAAGACGTTTTTGTTCACGGTAAAAACTATCGTCTTTATTTAAGAATAAAAAAAAGATAAAAAGTCAAATAACAAAATTCGCGACAAGTATATCCGTTTCAATCCCAAAAAACTTGTAACGATCGTCCATACACAGAGCACACGTGAGCAGGTTGGCAATTTTCTTCTTTGACTCCTAGTTTTCCCCAAATAACCCAAATCCCTTTCGCCCTTGTTGATCGGCGACAGACAAATTTCACATGGTTACGACTCTCAAAAGGAAAGTGAATTAGTAGTTAAACGGGTTGAAATCTGGTTTTAGGACACTCACCGGTTTAAAATATCAGTAATAATCTCAACTCAATAGAACTACGAATAAAATATGAAGGAAAAATTTTCGAAAAGGCGCTATAGAAGAAAAGTAGGTAATGGGCTGTTGGTGAAACAAAAAATTTTGTGAGTACAAGACAGTAGGCTTTGTGTGATTTAATGTAGTTAAAACATTTATTTTCTCAAATTTTGAATGTTTAGTAAAGTTAATTTTTGAAAGTTAGGATTTGGAGTGAGTAATAAAGGCTGCAAGAACAAGTAGGTATCTCCGGCATCCAGATACAAAACGTTAATTATTAAAAAACCGCACATCACTGTATAATTACAGTAAATATCGTGCTGGGTGCCGAATATACTTACATGATGAGTGGTTTAACTGCGACGCGTCAATACTAAACTTTTTAGAGCGTGAACTTTTTATTTTTTGTTTTTTAAAAGCAAACAAGTTTGTGTTGAAACCTCTTTAAAATGTTTTTAGTAACCGTTATAAAATGAAAATTATTTGTTATTCACTTGTTATATATAGGCCGAAAGTATCTGGAGCACTCTTACTCCAGTCTATAAAGGTGTCATTTGCGCGTAGTTTTTGGAGCGTTCTTGAGTTAGACGCCAATTTTTTCTATTCTCGTCAAAAGTGGGAAGATTTGTGCGGAACAAAGATTATTGTTAACGATTCTCAACTAACACCGTATGACGCAGCTGTGAGATCATTTTTTTGTGGAATTTCGGTTAAATTTAAAATAAATAACCGATTTTAAAAAATATTCATTTGTTTTTTCATTTCATATTTTTTTTGTCAATTATCATTTATCTGTTTAAAAAAATGTACTGCTTTACTTACATAAAGTAAAAAAACGAATCATAGCAAAGTAACAAATCGTAGTAAAAAAATAGGCAAAAGTTATTTTAGAAGCTAAACGTTGGTCACATTTGCAAGAAATGGCACTGCTAATGCGATAAAAATACCAAACTCGGAGGAATATAGTAACAAATTATCAAATATAAAGAGTTTTGCTTATAGGCGAAAAAAAATTTTTTTTTCTAAACTAAATATTTATTTTTTGTTAGACAACTAAGGCATTGAAGTAAGCGATTTATAGACAACTAAGGCATTGAAGTAAGCGATTTATTTAATATTTTTTTAAAATTTTTTTTATTTTTATTAGTGTTATGAAATTATTTCATTAAAACACTAATGAGATTTTTAACGGTTTTGTATATCGAATTTTAACATAAAATATAGCTTGTATTGTATTGTAACTTCTTGTAGGTAAATTATTCCAGGGGTAGACCGATAATTCTAAATTCAATAATTCAATAATAGAGTTTTAACAAAAGTTTTCTTTAGTGGTCTGTGTTATACTTTTGAAAAGTTATTTCAACTAAGTAAAGCGCCTACAAATGAGTTGATTTCAACAGCAGTTAAATAAGTTTCCTTTAAATTTTTCCAGTCCACATCAGTTTTGTACAAACTATAATGCAATATAAATAGTTAATGTAGACACTTCGTCTAAAAAGTGTAAAGGCTGGTACATACTTATGTAAAAACGTCCTTTGGACAAAGTCCAAAGGACGTTTTTACATATGTTCATACGCTGTACTTGTCCTTTGGACTTTGTCCAAAGGACGTTTTAACATAAGTATGAACCATCCTTAAGGGCGGTATTTGTAAGCTTAAAGGTCTATTCATACTTATGACAAAACGTCCTTTGGACAAAGTCCAAAGGACAAAAGTCCTTTAGACTTTGTCCTTTGGACAAAGTCCAAAGGGAAAAGTCCTTTGGACTTTGTCCTTTGGACAAAGTCCAAAGGACAAAGTTCAAAGAACAACGTATTCATACTTCTTGTCCTTTGGACTTTTCCCTTTGGATTTTGTCCTTTGGACTTTGTCCAAAGGACAAATTCTGAGTAGCGTTCATACTTCGTCCAAAGGACAAAGTCCAAAGGACGTTTTGGCTTGTCCAAAGGACGTTTTGGTTTGTCCTTTGGACTTTGTCCAAAGGACGTTTTGTCATAAGTATGAATAGACCTTAAGTCTTAAAGCATGCGAACTGATCTACTTTTCATTTTAGCCATTCCCGTGCCTATAGGCTGTTCGCAATATGGGTAACGACGGTATGTCCCTGGACGCCATGCTGCGTGATGCTCCTAAGATGCTCAAAATGGTCGGTAGCGACATGCACCGGATGACCAACTACATCGGCGACCTTCGACTCATTACAATCGTCATGATCGTCGTGTCGGCGGTCGGCGGGGTCTGTTTTTTCTTGTTTAAATACAAATACCTGCCCAAGCAGAAGGAAAGACGCAGAAATCGAGTAAGTTTTGATTTTAGCGTTAATTTTTAACGTTTTAATGGCATTAGCGTTTATTTTTTAGGACACATTGTGCGTGAACGAATTCGCCCCGGTACAAAAGAACGTATTGTGCGTAAGCAAGGTCGCTCCGATGCGCAAAAATTTCCAAACAAAAATATAAAAAAGAGGGACGTATTTTTAGCTTCAATTCTACACTTTAAATATAAATTTGTTGACAAAGTGTTTATCATATGATATTGTTTTTGTGAAAAAATCATTTGTTTTTCCGCCGTTTTTTAAGAAATTTCGGAAGCAGAAAAAAAGACGGTATACTTGATTTAAAAAAAAAGAATAGCAAATTTTTGTTTCCTGTTTATTTAATGCAAATATGAAAATAATGAAAGCAAAAAACTAAAAAAAAGCATTTTTATCATTCTAATAGCAAACAAAAAATGTTAGGTTAAGTTTATTTAACAAAATATATCAATCAAAAATATAAAATATAATAAAATACCTGTGTTCTTTTGTAGATTTCAATGTTTTACAAAAATAACTTAAAAATCACAGTTTTTTTTCGCTAAAATGTTTATATTGTTAAAATTTACAATCAAAGTGTCAATTGAAATTCAAAATACGCGCGTTTTTTCTAATTATATTTTTTGAAAACTATTTTTTTGAATGGTTGAGCTGAAAACTCTCTTTTGGATCTTTTTCGACGGTAACGCAGACATTTAATTTTATTATTATTATTTATGTGGAAATTTTATGATGACGGCTGCATAAAACACCATACTTTTATAAAACTCAAATACCATCAAAAAGCCACTAATCAAATAAAAGTTTTTTGCTTATAACAAAATTTATTTCGAACTTTTGCATAAAAACCAACTTAATTATGTGGCTCAAATATTTGGTACAAAAAGTAAAAACACTCTCTTAAAAAGGTAAAATAAATGCTATGTTGAATTTTTAGTTAAACTTTTACTAATTATTTTAAATTCGGCTAATATTTACATAAAATATCATTATTAATTTGTTGGGATTTTTACCTAAAATAAAAAATTTAGAAAATAAAAATTATTACGAAACTATATACAAAAAAAGGAAAAGAAAAAATAATTGTAGATAATTTTAGCTAATATATTTTACGAAGGTTATCTAAAAACACTGCTTTTAACCGTCGTGTTCTTCTAGATTTTAAGATTCATCCCTTTAGCACCATGGATTTAAAATGTCATATTTGATATGTTTAGACCCCGAGAGGTAGCAACCAAAATTTGTACATCGATCCGATGGCCAGCGCCCGATTGCTCAACACCGGGGAGACTCAGATCTTGTACCCGCGCTACGAAATGGGAGGCAGGAACGGCCACCCACCCCCGCCTTCCATCATCACCGCCCCCCAAAACGGGAAACCGGCCGACGGCCATCACCCATACGAAAACGGAAAAGATCCCAATAACTCCATTGTCTGAACTGAAAACACGCTATCAGCCGCTTTTTTCCGAACTTTTGCTCTGACTGCAAATTGCAAATATTGTTCTTGGGGAAGTATTCACGAAATATGAATGAAAAACTTTTGCAACGTTTTTCTTTGTTGTTTTACGGTAATTGTTATGTCTTGCGGTTTTATATCACTTTTTTGATAGTATACTTTTAAAAACATTTCAACTTTTTTTATTGTTCGCATTCCAGTTCCAGGTAAATGTTTATGCTTGTATTTTAATTATATTATGCACAAAAACAGCTTTAAAACTAAGATGGAAACAGGAAAAACGATGATTTATTACTATTTTTTAGAAACAAAAACTATATAATTGTTATAGTACGGGGTTTTTAAGGCCCGTTCACACTTATGCACAATGCACGATGCACAATGCACAATGCATTATCGGACTTGGAACGGCGTTCCAAGTTTTGTGCGAGTAGCAGCGCGCTTCGAAAATTTGTACGTACTTTTTTCGCAACGTACGTACGTTGAGAACTTTTCTGCTTAAAAAACGAATCAAATAATAAATATTCTTCAACAAACGACTTCACATTTCATTATACATAAAATTTAAAACATATTTTTGTATTTACACAAATATAAAACATAATTCTATGCAAAAATAAATACAAAAAGAGTGATTTTAGAACTATATTTGGCTTTTTTTTAGCTTTGTTGACTAATATTCAGGATTGTTTATCCCAAAATCAGTCAATTTAAGTTTTTTGTCAACTTGGATTTGCAGCAACGCTATTCTTTGTTAAGTTTCGTTTTTTAATAAGAGAAACAAGCATTTTAAACCGTATTTAACAATAGTTTTGGCTGAAAATTCGTTTTAATGCATTATGCATTGTGCGTAAGTGTGAACAGGTACTATAATGCATTGTGCATCGTGCATTGTGCATTATGCATCGTGCATTGTGCATTGTGCGTAAGTGTGAACGGGTCTTTAGAGCCGCAAGTAGGGAACTTGGAGCCGTCGAAAAATTTTTTTACTTTTTTTTAGACTTCGATTAGGCTTAGGAAGTTTTAGCAATTTTTATTTTTGGCTCCAAGTTCTGTGGCACCATCGAACCTAAACCATTAAATAATTTATCAGATGTTTTTGCGCTAAAACAGTTTAAGATTAAAATAAAAATAAAAAAAAGAAGAATAGGGTTGAACAAAATGATCTGTGGAACTACAATTTTTAGAATAATTAAAACAGGGTTGTGCTTATGTTTAATTAATAAAACTCAATCAACAAAACACCTAGTAAAACCATTCATCATAAAATATTTATAATAGCTTTATTTCTAAATTAATTTTGTGATTAGAAGTAACAAAAAATTTATTTTTTCAAAATATCTTTCCTTTTTTTATGGTAAAAGGTCTTTAGAACCCCAAGTAGGGAACTTGGTGCCGTCGGATGATTTTTGGGCCTTTTTGGCCTTCGCTTAGCCTTAGGTATAGGTTTTAGGGATTTTTATTTTCGGCTCCAAGTTTCCTCGGCTCCATAGACCCTAAATCTTTTTTATTTAGTGCGCAACTCCAAAAACCAAAACTAATTTTTCTATTCATTTTTTGCTACATAAAATCGGTGGCAAAATCGTATGGTAATTTATTTTTTCTACAATTTTAAACGGTTTAAGTGTATTACGTTTGTTTTAAATGTGCAATTATATTTTTATAAGTATTATAACTCTTTTTCAAAAGATGGGAATAAAAGCATAAGCATGCTATAATTGCTCAATATAATGTTGATATTTACTCTATATTTACATTAACTTTCATCAAAGAGTGGAAACGTCTGTAAGTAAGATAACAGTTTATATAATATTCGAAATATCTTACAATCAATAAATAGCTTTGAAACTTTTGTTATTTTATTGGTTCCTAAAAAAGTCAATTTTTTTAAATAAATTTTTTGATTTCCTTCATACAATAAATAAACTCTATTCATAGAAAACGAATGGCAACTATTTTTGATTCTTTTAATTTTATCACTTTGTTTATTAGTCCTTGATTCTAAGTGTCTGCCGTGTTGTGCCATGCTATAAATATTATCTGTAGTTTTATATTTACACTGTTTTAATATTTTAAAGAATGCATGCTGTTGAAATTAGTGTGTTTAATAAAATCAAGAATATATAAGAGAAGAATGTACCACTCAATACAAAAAATCGCACCCATCCGTGCATCGGTTTGCCATAAATAAACCCCCCCGGGGGGTTTATGTACCCCCGGGGGGTATATATAAGACCCCCCGGGGGAGTATATAAACCCCCCGGGGAGCATAGAAACCCCCCAGGGGGAGTATAAGACCCCCCGGGGGAGCTATAGAGACCCCCCGGGGGAGTACATAGAGCTCCCCGGGGGAGTATATAGATCCCCCGGGGGAGTATATAGACCCTACGGGGGAACATATAAACCCCCCCCCGGGGGAGTGTATATGTCTCCCCCAAAATTTAAAAAAAAAATTTTTTTTAAATTTTTTTTAAATTGTGGAGGAGCATATACACTCCCCCGTGGGGGTTTATATGCTCCCCCGGGGGGGTCTAAAGTGTCTCCCGGGGGGGGTCTATATACTCCCCTGGGGGGTCTATGTACTCCCCCGGGGGGGGTCTCTGTGCTCCCGGGGGGGGGGAAACTTTCCCCCGGGGGGGGTTTATATGCTCCCCCGGGGGGTTTATATACTCCCCCGGGGGGGGTTTATTTATGGCAAACCGATGCACGGATGGGTGCGATTTTTTGTATTGAGTGGTACATTCTTCTCTTATATATTCTTGATAAAATGTAATAAAACGCTCACTTTCAGTCAAGTTAATTAGAACATAAAAAATTCAAATTTATCATTACAAATTGTAAAGCAATTTTAAAATTAAAACCTAAACTGTATACATTGGTGAGGCTTAGATCTTAATGAATGCAACGGTAAAGTGTTTCCTAAAAAAGTCTTTTTTACTCACATATATAACTTTTCTATTTTTTCACAATAATACATTTACTTCAAAATATTTTTTTTATTAAATTTAATATTTAAATAAGTGAAATCATTAAAAAACAACTTTTTTCAAATGCATATCACGAAAACTAATTGCTTTGTAATATGGTATCGTTTTATACAGTGTGGTCTTGCAAGGTTAACAAAACACAAATTTTGGGACTTAGTTGTTGCTGCTAGTTGTACTTGTGGTTTAAAGTAGTCGGATAAAAAAATGAACGCCTGTTCCTATTAAAAAAATATCTTACTTATTTCGAAATTTATAAAAAAAATTTGTTGAGATTAATATTAGTATGAGAATTTAGTTGGCATCATTTTTTAACAAAACCATTTTTTACCTTTTTAAACAATTATTGCCTTTAAACCCAATGGGTTTGCAGAAGTTTGGTTTTCATAATAAGCCAATATTAAATTTTAATTTTACACCTTTTTTAAAAAAATTCAAACGTATATATATATACTGTAGTTACTTTTTTAATACTATGATGTGTATCTATAATATTTTTATGCTAAAAATTATGTTAAAGCATGAGTTGTGTCCTATATACATATGTGTATAATATCGGGAATGTCATTGCTTGTTATGTTACGTTAATTTAATAAAATTCAGTGGTATTTTAGTTTGATTAATACATCCTACACAATGCAATGTTTAAATGCTTAAATTTTTTTAAAAAAAATAACATAATACAGAATTACGAACCGACAAAAACGACTCTAAAAAACTAAATGTTTAGACTATTGCTGGTATCTATCTACCTGGGTTGTGAAATTTCTTGTGGTAATAATCCCTTAAAACATGGCTAAAAACTAGATTACTAAGCAATGCTGAGTGCAGTTATATCTTTTGTACGTATTTGGAATTGATTCCATGAGCATGATTGCCAACTTTGGACTTTAGTTAAGATGTTTTCTTCCCGGATAATTCAATGCGTATATTTTATGCAATACTATAAGTTTTCTGTAAAATCAAAAAAAAATCGCGATGATTGTTTTAATTATATATTAATTAAAACGTTAATTTGAATACCATGTATGAAAATTTTCGTATTAATCTTTTTAACATAATAAAGTATAATTTTCTAAATATTTTAGTGAGAGCAACAATAGTATTTTCCTTCGATTTCTGGTGATTTTTGGCAGCGATATCCTTTAGGACAATTAATTCCCGGTTTTCCTCTTCTTGAAGCCAAGCAAACAATAGGCATAACCATCCCTAAAAATAATAACAGCTGTAAACTAATTAAGTCCTTTTTTATTCTCATTTGTAATCGGAGTCCTGCATATTGAAGCACACGTGTCACTCATCTTTTCATCATTCACCAGCGAAAATACAAAAAAGCTGTACAAATTATGTAACTTAACAAAAAATTGCTATTTTAAAGCTAAAATTCTCTTTAAAAAATTACACAAAAAATAAAATTACATAGCAAACTAAGCACCCCAATTACAGTACGCATTAACTGAAGCTCGTCCCAATTAGGATGCACACACTAAGTACGATCATATCGCCCTAACTAGCGCCCTAATTGGGGCGTATGATGACTTTGATTAAAACGTACCCCCATTATAGGACGTGCGGCGTGCCCCAATGGGGCCATTTATTCGCCCAAATTAGGCTGATCACGTGGAAATTCTAACAAGAGGAAACCTCATTTGAGGGGAGCCCCATTTAGAGCGTGATTGGCAGACTAAATGTGTATTAACAATGTGTGTAGTCATTTTTTTGTTATAATTTTTAAGTGTAGTACTGCATGCATTACTGCAAGCTACCACGTATGAGAAACATGTACAGAAACGGTGTGCTAGAAAATTATTTGCTTGTTGTGTAATTTTAAAAAACTTATCCTGTGACAAAACAAAATTTGATAAAACAGGGGATAAAAATCAAGTAACATGTATCAAGAAGTAAATTAATGATTTCGTTTTAGTAAAAATCAACAGGATGATGATTATCGAAAGGTACATCGAAATATATAAAGCAAAAATATAATACCTTGAAATCGAAATGGCAAATATCCCTCCCTGCACATCCCTTCGTAGCGTTCTAGCAATTGTCTGTAAGTCTGGTGCTTGTCATCTTTGTGCATAAGACGATAATTATTGTCTTTCCATTTTTTCGCTTTGGTGCAAAGTCCTCGCTGTTTGCATTTTCTGTGTGAGCGGCTGCACTTGGAACAGGGACGCCCCAGTTCGTAAGGCAGCTCTCCAATCACATTTCCCCTAAGACATCATAAGACTATTTGTTTTATAAATACAGATCGATTTTATACGTTTGATTGCTGATTTTTTTCCTTTGGGTAGTATAAATGACCACAATTACAGTAGATTAAAATGCTCAAATTTAAAAGCCTTGGGAAAATTAAAATAATTTTAAATTTAAAAACACAATCAAAATAGTGTTGTGTGTGTAAAGCTTTTCTTATGAAATAATCTCATCGTAAACTAAAAATTTTTGAAAAGTTTATTTATGTTTATAAAAAAATATTAAAAAATTTACCCGGGCCCGTAATTACAGACCATGACATGCACTGGTTTTTCCAGAGGCTCAAAATTTAATTGATCGCAGATGGCCATTCCGCAACCAACTCTTTCCGTGTCTGCCCAAATAAGCTAAACAAAATTAAAAAATTTAAAAATAAATTTTAATGTAGACATTTAAATTATTTAGCAATTATTTTAAAAAATTTTTATATTATTACTATAGGATCTGCTTCAAGACCCATTTTTCAAATAAATTGAAAAATTTAAGTTTGGAGCTGGACTTAAACCAGCAACCCTTCCCTACTGCTTACTTAAAAGCGGGATTTTTTTTTAATTTTTGTTTTTGAATTTGGTAAAATCTAATTGCATTATGCAAATTTTTTAAAAATTTATGCTACTTTCTTATTTTGATTCTTTTTTTTGTTTGCATAAATATTTTATATTGCTCCTTAACTTGCCGTCCAAATTTTTTATTTGATGATTCATTACGCAAAAAATATATTCGTGTGTTTGAAAATCCATACACATTGCTTACAACATATGCTCGTCTAAAAATTTTTTATACCAAATACGAGCGAAATTAAAGTGCTTGGCCAAAAATAGAATTCTGAAAAACTCAAATTACTTGCTATGACAATTTTTTCGATGATTATTTTTTTAGATTTTTTTTGGTACATAAGTAAAAACGCGTATTTTAATAAAGAAAAAGTAGCTTCTAAACTGTCTAAAAATTATCACTAGGGAAGCAAAAAATTTTTTCACTAAATCTAGAGACCATTCCCTTGTATTGTAGAAATCACTCTTTTATTTGCCACTCAGCTTTATAATACATAGTAAGCTAAAGGGGATTTTAACGTAGAGTTGCGTAAAATTTCAAAATCACACAATCTTCAAATTCATTTATTTATTATTGTTAAATTAATATAAAATCCATCATTCGAAAGCTTGTACTACCGTAAAACAATCTTTCAATTTATATTCTTTTTGACCGAAATGCTCTGTAATTAGATAAATAACACTTTTATCTACTTGCTAATAAGTTTTTTATTATCTAGAAGATTTCGGAAGATCCTTGAAGATTTTTGGTGACCTTAGATGATCTTCGTGATCTTAGTGCCTTATCTGAATTAAGACCCACTTGGTGCCTTCTCGGAGTTAAGACTCACTGAACAATACGCTAACAGATTATCACTGATTTTACAAAGACTTTAAGGATCCTTATAAATCGACTTTAAACAGTTTTTTATATTAAATAAAAAACTTAGCAAAGCTAACATTCAAATCACACCTGCGAGTAGTCATTGCAGGTGGAATTTCCACCGTCTTTGCAAACACCGTAATGATAATGTTGAAACTGAAGAAACCAGTCCTTTAAGGCACGGTTGATGGTTGCTTGCTTAGATGAAAAACCGTGATTCATTCCGTAGTGTCCGTGGGTCCTGTTCATGGTCTTGGCCCAAATCAATTCCCCAATGTATTCATAGCCTAGTGTTCCGGCGATGCTAAAAGGCTTCAGCTCATCAGTTGGTCTTTTCTTTTCCACGCAGCAACCAGCCCACTCCGAAGCCTTTTCCGCTAGCACATCGCTCCATACCTAAAATAAACTTCAGTACTATACCTGATAATGTCCGCCGGAGCTTCGAGCTCCCTACAGAAATTTTGGTTTCGGGACACCGGAAAAATCACTATGAGGATATTTTTTCAGGTTTAATTATTTACTTATAATTTAAGAATTCATCCTTATTTATATTAAGTGATTATCATCAAAGTAAATTTATTTGTGGATAAGCGAATGCTTAAAAAACTATTTTTCTCTATCACAACACGGCCGCCTTTTAATACTCCCATAAACTTTGATAAAAATCTAACCATTTCAGAATCATGAAATTGACTTTGTAAACAAAAATGTTTTTTAAATAAGTAAAAACGTCAAAAAATATTAACCAATGTATGACGAAATTAACAAAATATGGTTAACTAGAATTAGACACAAAGGCTTAATAAGCCTTTGGGTAAGTAAGCTCTATTTTGAGCCATATCCAAGACTTTTTTAAAAACTTAATTGATGATACTTGGTTTTCTGAAATTCCATTCCAATTAGACACTACATATTCTATTACTAAAATAAAATTTTCTGGTATTAATTCTATTTTTTTGAACTTTTTTGCGGTACATTACTATCTATTTAGTAATGATATAGAAATTGCAGTCCTTGGTCTATATAAGAGATATCTTACAACATAAAAATCGAATAAAAAGGAAAAACATATTATTTTAATACACCATAATACTTTTTTTGATAAATTGTCATTTGTTCCACTCAAAAAATTCATTTGTGTTAAATGAAAGCTTAGTAAAATCACTAGCTGGTAGAAAATATAGATTTTCCGCCTCCGTTCCTTAATTAGATTAGTTAGTGTGTGTGTTAATTAAACTCTAAAGTTTGTAATCTCTTAATTTAAAAATTTTATTTTTTTTTAATCGCAATGGAGAGATGGATTGACACACATAAATTGAAAAAAATGATTAAAAAAAAATAGATAAATTTAGAAAATATTGAATTACTAAAAGAATTTCAGTTTAGGACAAAAAGAAGTTATGTCATTATAATGGCATAATATCAACGAAAATTCGCGTTACATACAATTGCGAATATGCCATTATAATAAGACACTTCTATTATAATAACTTATTTTCAAAGTATGCCATTCTAATGGGATGTGCCGTGGTCACGTTTTACACAGAAATTGCAGATTTTTCGTTTATTATATATTTTATTTTATTATATATTTGTGGTTTTAATACTCTATCCAGAAAAAATTCGTATTACTAAATTTCTTTGTAATTTTTTCTTTTAAAAAAAATGCATCAGTACAACATTTTTAATCGCAAAACATTTGTTGAGTGTAAATTGGTCAGCTTATTTTCAAAATCCTATTCAAAAGGACTAATTTTTTGTATTTTTTGGTAATAATTTTTCTGTGTAAAATATTTTAAATAAAAAACATATTAATTCTACAAAAAGTTTGCAAGCATAGCTCAAAAAGGTTAAGGTCATAAAATGATGAATAAAATTTTATTAAAATATAGAAATAATAATCAAAAATATTGACTGAAATTTAAAAACAAATATAAGGCTAAGCAAAATCTTATACAAAATATACTTTCCTGCTATTTTAATTTGGTCATTGCAATATACTACCGATTCACAAACTCGACCCAATTGGATAAAAAATTGTCATCAGTTGGAAGTTGCATTGCAATTAAATAACGAACAGTCTGTTTGTGAAGATACGCGACTAAAAATTCCGCCTGCGTGATCTTTCCCGTAAAATTTATTAACCACACACCACATTTTGTTCCACCAAATTGCGTCATTATGGATTTTCCGATTTTAAACAACTGATTTTGTTTAAAATATTTTTATTACCTCGTTAGATTCGTCGAACTGTTTAAAATTAAAAAACTGTTGGGCTGAATGCTACTGGACATAACAACATCACTTTAATTGAGCGAAAAGGGTATTTAATTTAGTGCCAAGCAAAAAATTTACATAAAACAAATATAATAAAACAAAAAATTCAAAACTCATAAAAAATCACATAAAATAGAAAAGAATAAAAAAATAAAAAAATAATTTTTAAAACATAATTTTTTATTTATAACCGATAAAAAGATTACCGGTAAGAACAAAAAATTAAGGTACAAAATATGAAATAGTATTGTCGCGATCTCGAGGCAATAGAGAATAGGCATTGTATATTTAAAGAAGCAAAGCGTCTGGGATTTGAGCAGAAAGTCAAATTTTGCTAGTAATATCAAAAATATATAATACTATATAATATATTAAGGAAAAATATGTCACTCAGTCTCAGAAGCGAAACAATTTGGTGCCATTTTTTGAGCACTGCCATAAATTGTTGTGCGCATTAAATGGCAAAACAACTGCTCTTATTGAGGCACATGTCGTGTAAATGGGCACTGCTCAAAATCTAGCAGTGTTTTTTGCGCATATACTTGCATGCTAACTCGAACGCACTGCATTTTGAAGCACACTGCACTTTTTTAGCAATTTTATGCGCATATATGCGCATATACTGCACATAAAATGGCACAACCGCGGGAAACAAAAAAAATAAACCCACTAAAAAACCAGTACCTAGTTTGCACACAGTACACAAAATACAAACTTTTAGTATAGACATACAAAAATTAAATCCAATGCAATACATAAATAGATTTTTTGTGTATTGTATTGGATTTTATTTTCGTACATCTATACTAAAAATTTGTATATTGTGTATAGTGTAAAAAGTAAGTAGTGGTTTTTAAGTAGGTTTATTTTTTTTGTTTCCCGCGGTTGTGCCATTTTATGTGCAGTATATGCGCATATATGCGCATAAGATTGCTAAAAAAGTGCAGTGTGCTTTCAAAATGCAGTGCGTTTTAGTTAGCATGCTAGGATATGCTCAAAAACACTGCTACATTTTGAGCAGTGCCCATTTACACGGCACATGCCTCAATAAAAGCAGTTGTTTTGCCATTTTATGCGCACAACAATTAATGGCAGTGCTCAAAAAATGGCACCAAATTGTTTCGCTTCTGAGACTGAGTGACATATTTTTCCTTAATATATTATATAGTATTATATATTTTTGGTAATATATTAGTGTTGTTTTAGTAGAAAAATAATAAAAATAATCAACACCCCGGCTTTTTTGTTTTGCTGGCGGTGTGGTGGTGGGGTTGAGGGGTTTGTTTTGTTCTTGTTGTGTTGTGTCTGTATGTTTTGTTGTTTCCTCGGTGTTTATGTTAACGTAATGTGCCGTGCTGTTTGTCTTGTGTAAGGTTATTGTTGGTCTTTTGTCTTTTAAAAAAAAAAAAATATATAAAACAGTTTTTTTATTTTACCTTGTAGTATATGAGCAGCGCAAACAAAGAGAAAGTCACCGAACGGCTTGAATAGGGCGAGGTGGGTGTGTGTTTTGTTAAGTTTGTTAGGGGTATTATATTTTCGCTACAAAAATAGGGAAAGACCCCTTTTGGAAAATCCCCCAATCGTCATTTTACCGTCCAAGGTTGTTAGAGAGAATTAGAGTGGCCCCAGGGTAGAGGGTTTTGGGGGCTGGTTTCCCTTAGTTAAAACCCTCTTTGTAAAAAAAACAAGGGACTTTTTCATACGTTTATACGCTGTATTTGTCCTTTGGACTTTGTCCAAAGGACGTTTTGTCATAAGTATGAACCAGTCTTTAGAGCCGCAAGCAGGGAACTTGAAGCCATAGGAAATTTTTGGGAACTTGTAGCCTTTAAGAAAAACTGGTTTCGGTTTAGATTTAGGCTTCGCTTAGGCTTAGGTACACGTTTTCGTGATTTATACTTTTGCTTTGAGTTCCCAATTTACGGCTCCAATTTCCCCAATTACGGCTCCAAGTTCCAGCTCCAAGTTCCTTCGGCCCTAAATCATCCCAAGTGACACAAAAATTCAAAAATTGCAAATGACAAGGATTTAGGGTCGTTGGAGCCGAGGAAACTTGGAACCAAAAATAGACACGTGGAGCCGTAAGTGGGAAACTTGAAGCTGTAAGCTACGAAGTTTAAAAATCGAAAGTCAAAATCGCTAAAACGTTTACCTAAGCCTGAGCAAAGCCTAAATCAAAGTCTAAACCAATGTTTTTTAGGGCTCTATATTCTTATTGTTCGTGGCTCCAAGTTCCCAAGAATTTCCGTTAGCTTTAAATTCCCTGCTTGTGGTGGCTTTAAAGACCCCGTAGCATGACAAGCATTGAAAGGTGCAATTGAAATCTAGTATTATACTTTCATGATATTTGGTGCTAATATTTAATGCAACAACAATTTAGTAAGTGTCTAATTTAGTAACGTTTTTTTGTTTTAATCATCTAGAATAGACTGCCAAAAATCTCACTCGGTTAATTAATATTCATCCCGGCTAAGTTATTGATCTATATGTACTCAGATTTCATGTGGTACAAAAGTTTTTCTAATTCTTATATGGTATAAAAAACTCATACATATTAAAAAATCATTCATTTTTTATCAAATATTCCATAATAATTGTCACTTTGCACTGGAACTCGGTTTATACATGAAGTATGCAATATACATAAGCGTCACCATAATGGATAATTACCGTATCTCCTACTTATCTTTCGTATTATGCAGATCAACCGATCGAAATTTCGCGCGCTTTCGATCGATTGATCTGCATACTACGAAAGATAAGTAGGAGATACGTAATTATCCATTATGGTGACGCTTATGTATATTGCATACTTCATGTATAAACCTAATTCCAGTGCAAGGTGCCTATTGTTTTAAAATTATAACACATCTAATAAATACGAATATATTTAAAGTTCAAAAATAATTGATCCACAGATTCATTAAGTTGCTTCCATAAGTTCCTATAATATGAATCATTTCGCACTTTAATTATAGTCTGTACACAATGATTCGTATTGGAAAAAAGATTGTACATCAGTATATTGCCGAACCTGACCGAGTTATACGATATATTTATACATTGGGATCGCCCCGATACAATGAAATAAATTATATAAATTAACTCATTTAAAAAAACTTAATAATTTATGTGCAGATTAATGTTATATTCTTAATTTTTTTTAAAAATTTAATATAATTTTTACCTAATTTAGCTGGAACCAAACTCAATGATAAATAAAGCATGGCAAACAAAAGCATTTTTATTAGTAAAATTTCTATTTTTCATCGTGGACGTAAAAATGGCATTATAACTACATAAGCATAAGCATAAGCAATGTAGTGGCGAACAAATCCCGAAACCATGTGTTTCAATAATATTTTTGCAGTCTGCAAAATAATTACAGTTCTATAGTCGAGATAATCCAGTAATAATTAAACTGCTTCAATGTTTAGGTGCCGGTTTGTAGGTTTTTTTTACTTTTTGGTTCCTAACAGGGAAATGTAACAATTAACGTAGATTGTTTTACAATTGACCTAAATTTACAATTCTTTAATTGCTAAATAAAAATATTACACAGTAAAGGGTTGTAATTTAAATTAATAAGTTGTTACCGGCCGCTCCTTATCTAATCTCTTGTAAAAAGTAAACTTGAAAGTAAACTTGGTATTGAGAGTACCGTTATCTATATATAAATAAAAGAATGAAATGTTTGTAACATTTATCCTCAGCTATAGATTTTGCTAAGTTATTTCATAGGCGAATTAATTAATTGCCACTATAGGCTCCGAGATTGAAGTACGTTTTTGTGGCTCCTGCTGCGACGACTATTTTACAATAGCTGTATTGAGAAGTAGTGTTGTGTTTGACATGAGTGCTGTGCTGAGATTTTACATCTTCTGATTTTTGTGAAATAGATAAACGGCTGAAAGAAATTGACCACTGCGATAACTTGGATGCCGATTTTGTTAATTTAACCAACTTTTCTGGTGAATTTCATAGCTTTCCTTTTTGATTGCAAACTGATTGCCTTCATTGCAGGAAGGGAACAACCGGACTTACTTGAAAAAGAGCTGTTGGAATAGAAGTGTGACGAAGACCTATTGTGTTACTCGACGTTGATACGACTAAACTTTGGACCGACTGTTCAGGAGAAACCAAAACAGATGCTGCGAAGATCGGTGTGACATGTTTTGCAACTAGAGTTAGACATTAATTGTATTTGGCTTATATGTAATCCGAATTGTGTAAGTTTAGTCGGTTAAAACCGAGCCACGATAGTCAAAACCCTTCCATTTAAACGGAACTCGTTCAGTGTTAATACGCGTTGCAGAATTATAAGACGTCAGGATTTTAAAACCCTCAAAATGTCATATAGTATTCGTGATCATGTCATATATGTTTTGTTCTGTGGGAATAGTGGTAGGAGGAGCTAATAGAATCACTTTTAGCCACTTTAATTCTTGGGAAAAAATTAATCTTCAATGGATGAAAGATTTTCTTTTTTTCATAAGCAATAATTGGCTAAAACTGATTCTATAACGTTATAACTCTGTAAAGAGTATTAACATTGAACAATTTCCGTTTAAATGGGAGGGTTTTGACTATCGTGAACGCTATAGAATCATATTAGTGCTTAAAAAAGGAGATCTTTCATCCACTGGAAATTAATTTTTTACCAAGCACTAATTGACTAAAAGTAATTCTATTAGCTCCTCCCACACCATTCCCACAAAGCAAAACATATATGACGTGATCACGAATACTATATGACATTTTGAGGGTCCTTAAAATCCCGTGGCTATGATCATTTTATGGATTAAGTAAGCTGTGTAATCAATTATGTTCAGAGTAGTTCATCTGATTTCTTGTTATAAAAAGTTTTGGTTAAGCTTTTGAAAAAAACTTTAAATAAACTTAGATTATTATTTGAACAGTCAAAAACAAACGAATTTTAGCCTGAGGGTAAACGTTCTTGTAGAATTCAGTGATTCGTTTGTTAATATAATTTGGATTTAACTGCACACTAACGAGCTCATAAAATTCTTAATTAAAAGACACTTATGGTTATAGTTAATTTTATAATCTAAAATATGAAACAATATAGCGCTAAAGCAATTTAAACTTATTAATTTACAATATAAAAAATATACTAAAATAGTGATTTTATTAATTTTTAACATCAAATATACTGATCTGAACATATGTTTGGGCGACAAAACTTTACTGATGTATTTAATTGAATTTTTTATTGCAAAATGCAGGATATACTTTACTTGGAAGCAACCTGAACGGATGGCTAGTAGGCGGAGGCAGCCACTAACCACTAGTTGTTGAACATAAAGCAAAAAAATTAAACTGAATGAGAAATGTTGTGTGGGATCAGCATGTAATAATCATAGAATAAAAGGGCAGTTTAAAAATTTAGCTGTTTGTTTTTTGGTTCAGTTCCGAAAAATCCTAATTGATACTTGCTATTTAAAAAAATAGTTTTTACTTGTTTTTACAATCTACCAAAGTCACGTAATATTTAATACCAATCGAAATATCAGGTTAAATAAAAGAGTTTTATTACAACAAAAATTAACTTCCAACGGCTAACTAGTTCTTACCAAAAATATTGCTTGCTTGCACCAGAATTTGTACAGTACCTTAACATTACATAGATCAAATAACAAAAAAAAATCAAAAACAAAGAGCTATTAGGCATCTTACATTGAAGCTTATGATAAATATAAGTAAGATACAACGCACGCTTATATTGCTGCCTGTGCGAAAAATACCGTAATTAATTCACACTTTTTTAAAGGTAAAAATTGAAATCACTGGAGTTTTTAACAATCACGTTACAATTTTAAGGACCCTTAAATAGCGGGTACTATTTGTGATTTGCGGCTATATTATTTGCCTTAAATGGAAATAGAAGTGCGAGGAGCTTAAAATCGTAGATCTTTATGTTCATTTGACATGAATTTTTCCCTTGCGCTGCCTCTGTGAAAATTTTTAACACTGAACAAATTCCTTTCAAATGGAGGGTTTTGACCATCGTGATGATATCACATTGATTCTTTATCTTGTTTTTTTATTGGAACTTCTCTGTTATAAAACATGTAACTGAGATACACATGTAAAGATGAAAAAAAATGACTACAGAAATCAATATAACCAAATTTTTTCTCGTCGAAAAAAACGGCAAAAACCGAAAAAATTACCCTAAGGAACGTTGTATAAAGATTTTTTTTATTTATAATAATATGCGAGGATCCAATTAGGACTAAATTGCATTTTATTATTAGATTTATGCTTTATTATTTATTTAATTATATGCTGCATTTAACTTTAATTATACATAAATTAGCTTTTCATGTTTTTTCTAACTTAAGCTTTATGTAACCAATTATGTGATTCCTTTTTATTAATAAATATTTATTAATAAAATGGTTATTGACTCTTTAGTGATGACTAGAAACAAGCGGGCCCAACGGGCTCTCCTTTGCCCTCTTTCTTTCAACTTGGATAATTTTAGGCGACAGTTATTATAATTGATTATAATTGATTATAATTATTATAATTGTTATTATTAAAATTGATATTATAATTGATTTTCATTATAGATATTGATTGCATGCAGAAGCTCATTTATTAACATACTAAAACTCTGGCAATAAATAAGTATTAACTTATTTTTTTGAAAATCTGTTTCGCGAGAATTTATAAGTTTTAAAATTGTTTATTTTTGAGCTGTTGATTTTGTATTATTTATCAAAATATTTTTTATCTATATTATTATTAGTTTTATTTTATACTTTTGTTTCTATTAACTATAATTACTGTAACTATTATTGCTATTACTACTATTAGTATTGCTAATGTAACTATTATTATTATTGCTATCACTATTATTACTATTACTAATGCCTAAAATATATAACATAATAATAAAGGCAAAATATGTGACTTCATATATTTTTCGGACACATTGACTACTCTTATTAGGGCGCGCCCTAATAAGAGCGCGCTTTTATTACGGCACTCGGATGCGCTAATTAGGGACTTGTTTTTGAAAGAGGGGCCCTTATTTGGGCGTGTAATAGCTCTTATTAGGGCGCGCCCTAATAAGAGCGCGCTCTAATTGGGGCGCGCCCTTATTAGGGCCATGGCACGCCTTTATTAGCACACTTATCGATTTAAAAAAAAGATTATTCATAAGTCTGTTTTATGCGACTGTTGTTGTAGCTGCGATGGCTCAGTTTCAGCGGTTTGGCCTACCACTGAGCAAGTGACGGGTTCAAATCCCGCGGACGGTAGATTTTTTAAATTTTTTTTCCTTACAAAAAATTGTCAATCTTATTTTTTGTTTTATGATTTTTCTTTTAATTTAACATAAGTAGCGCACCAAAAAATGGTTGTTTATTTTTGTTATTGTTTTTTTTAGAATTTATACTTGCATTTAGTACACTACAACAATTGAGTAATTTATCTTTCCAATTTATTTTTTGTTCAAACCGAAAAAGTATGAAAAGTTTATTTTACTAAAAATTATGATATGACCCTAAACAATAAGGACCCTCGTAGTGAAATCAATTTTATTACAAAAAACAACTGTTCCGTGCTTCCTTATATTTTTTCCTTAAAATTAAGACTATTTGCATTTTATTTAATATACACAAGTAAATCTTATCATTAAAAAGGAAGTATAAGGTAAGTATTTATTCATTTTCACAAAACTAAGCTCATATTTGAACAGGATTAACATTTAAAATCTTTTTAGGTTATTCACGAAAGCTTTTAGGGTTGCCTTGAGAGTTATAAATTAAAGATTTGTTTGCTTCAGACATGGTGTAAAGACAAATTTTTTTATTAAAACACGTTTATTCCAACGTTTCGATCATATAAAACAGATCATCATCAGGGATCTAAAAGTATAACAGATGTAACACGATGAAATAATAAGTCAAATCTATTAGTCAAAAGAACGCTTAATGTAACAAATTACTAAAAAATTACTAAAAATAACTGTAAAAATATTACAAGGCATATTTCTTTAACAAAAGTGTATAAACAGGCGGAACAAGATTAGACATTTCAACAGAGTGTATATTTAAAAAAAGTAATCCTAATTTGTTAAATATACACTCTGTTGAAATGTCTAATCTTGTTCCGCCTGTTTATACACTTTTGTTAAAGAAATATGCCTTGTAATATTTTTACAGTTATTTTTAGTAATTTTTTAGTAATTTGTTACATTAAGCGTTCTTTTGACTAATAGATTTGACTTATTATTTCATCGTGTTACATCTGTTATACTTTTAGATCCCTGATGATGATCTGTTTTATATGATCGAAACGTTGGAATAAACGTGTTTTAATAAAAAAATTTGTCTTTACACCATGTCTGAAGCAAACAAATCTTTTTAGGTTAGTTTTTTATTGTTATGGTGTACGAAATGCGATAAGTATAATTTCAAAGAAACAATAACAAAAATAAACGACTATTATTTTGGTGGGCTATTTATGTTAAATTAAATTTCGGTGGGCTACTTATTAGCGCGCGCCCTAATGAGAGCAGTCAATGTGTCTGAGAAATGTATGAAGTCACATATTTTTTCCTTTATTATTATGTTATATCAAGAATCTTGGTTATATATATTTTTGCTACTAATACTATTATTACTAATACCATTATTACGTATACTATTATTACTCACACTATTATTACTAATACTACTATTACTACTGATATTATTACTAATACAATTATTACTAATACTACTACCAAAAATATATAATATACCAAAAAATGTGAAACTTCTATATAAAAAATTAAGTCAGAATAGGCCATTATAATGAACCTTCCCATTTAAATGGCATAATAATGGCACAGTAACCATTTTAATTCGCTCAAATTAAAATAGAGAAGAAACCATCATAATAGCATTTAATTTCATTTCATACATATGTACTCACATTTGTAATACTGTCCAGGCCGCACTCATTTTTGCTAGAATCCGACATCATCGTTCACCAAACTATCATTTTTGTGATGGTTTGTAACTAATGTGATGTTTAATCAAAAAAAAAACAAATTTTAGTTAGCGTAAACTAATATATTAAAGCACATTAAAATTGTGAAACATATCATCATGTAGCAATTTTACTTCAGTATAAGTTTTTAAAACTAAAGAAACTAAGACAACTACGATTTTGTTAATTTTTTTCTTTTGTACAAAGACGCTTATTCAGAAACTATAGCCTATACAAAAAACGATGCGGACTAGCGACAAAACTAGAACTTTGAAAGGTTATATCTTCATAACCTAGGTTAGAATATGTACGGGACATATATCGGAGCATAGCTCAGACTTATAGCTATCTTTTAAAAAGGTTAGAAAAAATTGTTTTTCTATGGCGTCATCACTATGGCTGATGCCGTGAAAAAAATCTGGGACCTATTTCATAAAGACGTTTGTAAATTTTCATTTTACAAAACTCCGCCTATTTTTTGTAAATTACATAATAGAGGATATACGACACGGCAAATATTGATCGTTTAGCGGAGATGAAATGACGTGGTTGCGACCAATCAGCGAAGAGCAGTGCGCGCAGATGCTCCCCTGGATTACTAGTCGAAAAACCTTTATCGTGTATTTTACAAAAAATAGGCCGAGATTTGTAAAATTAGAATTTACAAAGGTTTTTATGAAACAGGCCCCTGGTCCCAAAAAAAAACAAAACTTTTTTATTAGTAAACAAAAGAAACGAAATATAAAGAAAAACCGTTAGAAACGTTATTATTATTTAAAGAAACACCGCTTGTTACGCTGTCAGAACATACTTTTTCGAGTTTTTTCTGAAAATTTAAGCGAAATCGGTTCACTCAAAATTTTTTTATGATCCGTTGAATGTGCGCGGTTTTCGCGATGTTTCGCCAAATTAATACATTGCAAAAAAGATAGCCTTTGTTTTGGTTCCTATCGACGTGTGTACAATTTTGATCATATTGTTATATATTAAATGTCCGCCATTTTTCATCCCTTACTTTTGACCTAAAAATTTTTTTGGGGGTTTGACCCTCCAGGGGATATCCTCCGTTGACCCTCCGGGCGCCAAACACAAATGCCGAATTTTTTTTTGAAATTTTTTTCAAATCTATTAAAAACGTAAAATTTATCAAAAAATAACAACTTTTTATTTGAGGTTTGCGTCAGAAAGCCTAATTTTAAGCTTACAATAAGCTGTCAAAAATGACGAATTAAAAATTTAAAGCATTTCAAGCTCCTATTGGCAGCAGCAAATCTCTAAATTTGAAAGTTTTACAGGAATAATAAACTTTAGAAGATTGGTTTTAAATTTTTTAAATTTATTTTGATTTAATAAAATATTAAAAAGTGGTCCAAATAACCCCGTGAAAACGCAAAATAAATTTTTAAATTTTCGTTAAAATTCGAAAATACTTCCTTACGCCTTGCAAATTTTTGTCATTACGTCATAATTGATAATTTTTATTGGCTATCTTCCGCAATTAAAATGACGTAATTCAGGCCAGATCGCGGATTCATAAACGTTGAAATCCTATGCTAAAGCATAGGAATTTATGCAAGAAATATTTACGCAAATTTTCGGTTTTAAGTTTTTCCAAAAGCCTATTGCATTTTCATTTCTTTGTAACTTTTTACAAAGAAAGCAAGGACATTTACAAAGAAAGGGCATGTTTGTAACTTTTATGAAACAGTGCTCAGATCGATTCAAACTTTTTTACAGCAAAAATAGCATTACTTTAAAAAATTACATCTGGATATCGGCAAAAGTTTGGAGACATATTGTTGGAAAAAATTTTTGTGTTGACAATTTTGTGTTGACAATTTTTGTTTTTGTGTTGACAAATGGGGAAACATGTTTGCAAGTAAAGGCTGGTTTATACTTATGACAAAACGTCCTTTGAACAAAGTCCAAAGGACAATTTTAAAAGAGCGCTTCGGACAAGCCAAAACGTCCTTTGGACTGTTTTCTTTGGACGAAGTGTGAATGCTACTTGAAATTTGTAATTTGAACAAAATCCGAAGGACAAAATCCAAAGGGAAAAGTCCAAAGGACAAAAAGTATGAGCACGTTGTCCTTTAGACTTTGTCCTTTGGACAAAATCCAAATGACAATGTCCAAAAGACGATTTGACACTGTGTTTTTCCTTTGTACAAAGTCCAAAAAACTTTTGTCCTTTGGACTTTGTCCTTTGGACAAAATCCAAATGACAATGTCCAAAAGACGATTTGACACTGTGTTTTTCCTTTGTACAAAGTCCAAAAAACTTTTGTCCTTTGGACTTTGTCCAAAAGACGTTTTGTCATAAGTATAAATCAGCCTTAAAAAACACTTAAAAAAGATTATTTTTTAGCTGCGCTGTTTGACAATTTTTTAGTAGAACTTTAACTTCGAAAAAATGTTTTTCTAATAAAATAACCTCGAAATTCAAAAAAATGATCTTTTATATTTTTTTAAAAAAAGTGCTTAATTTAAAATCTTGCTGTTGCCAGTATAGGGCTTGGAATGCTTCCAAATTTTAAATTTGTCATTTTTGACAGCTTATTGTAAGCTTAATATAAGGGACACAAACCTAAAATAAAAAGTCGTTATTTTTTCATAAATTTTACGTTTTTAATTGTTTTGAAAAAATTTTCGGCATTTGTGTTTGCCCCCCCTAGCCCCCAGAGGGTCAACTACCCAAAAAAAAATTTTACGTCAAAAGTAAGAGATAAATAATGGCGGACATTAAATATATAACAATATGATCACAATTGTACACACGTCGAGCGGGCAGCAAAACAAAAGCTATCTTCTTTGCAGTGTATTAATTTGGCGAAAAATCGTCTAAACCGCGCGCATTCAAAGCATCATAAAAAAATTTGAGCGTGCCAATTTCACTCAAATTTTCAGAAAAAACTTATGTACTAACAGCGTACCAAGCGGCTTTTCTTATTTCGTACTAATAAAAAAGTTTTGTTTTTTACTAGGTTTCTTTCACGGCATCGGCCGTAGTGATGGCGTCATAAAAAAACAATTTTTTAACCTTTTTAAAAGATAGCTAAAAGTCTGAGATATGCTCCGATATATATCCTGTACATATTCTACCTTCGGTTATGGAGATACTGTATAACCTTCCAAATTTCGAGTTTTGTTGCCAGTCCGCATCATTTTTGTATAGACTATAGTCTATAGAATTAGTCTATAGTTTTAGTTTTCTAAATTTTTTAAATGCGTACAATCCAAATTTTTTAGTAAGCGTATAGGACTTGCTGTATTGTGCATTTCTTTTTGTATGTTGTATTATTTTATAAAGAATTACGACGAAAACCCAAATGTACAGAAAGGTCGCGAATAGGATTTTGTAAAATGATATTAGTAAAAAGAAGGCGAATAAAATCGTACATTAAAAATACCCGGAAAATTCTTACGAAAAACAATTTTTGAACAAGAAAATATGAAAGAGAAATTATCGTCCAAAAATTGAATACAACATAGAGTAAACTGACTAATAATTTATGAATCTATTAATAAAACGTACAAGTCTCCTCTCAATTTAACTCCTGCATTTTACCGGTAAAAATTAAAAAAAAAGTTTAGTTTTAAATTAAAAAATTATTTTGGAGCGGTGCAATGAGGGAGTAAATTTGGATGGAAATATGGACCTACCTAGCATAACAAAAATTGGGTCGGCGGTCCCACCACGAAACAAAGTTCCTCTCAAATTAAATGCATTTTTTCGTATTATTTTTGAAACTGGAAATACTATATACAAATAAAACATATACTTGAAAAATTTTCGTGGTCTTTTTGTATTTAACTAAGCATCACAAAATGTTTGTTTTTTTCTGAATAACCTAAAAAATTTACATACGAGAAACCTTAGTTACGCTTAATATAGCTCTAAATAATGGTTAAAAATTTACAAAAAATCCTCGAAATTGTTTTAATATAGTTGTTTAATCTCCGGTTTCCAAACAAATTTGGTAAAAATCATTGGTTTCATAACGAAATCTGATTTCGCGGCGGGACCGCGGACCCAAATTTTTGTAATGCTAGGTAGATCCATACATTTTGTTTATAAATTCTTTTATTATTATTTAGTTTATTCTATATTCTATGGCCTATTATAATTACCATTTTGTGTTTTGTGTTCAAAAATTGTACATTGTATATCGTAAGAAATTTTTAAGTATTTTTGACGTCCGTTTTTATCTTGCCTGCTTTTACATGTAAAATCCTCTTCGAGACTTTTGTGTACATTTGTATTTCCGTCGTTATTTTATAATGTAATTTGGGCAAGCACTAAAATACACCTACCACACCTACTACACCTACTACACCGACGGACCGACCGAGGGGTGAAAGTCCTCTTGTTACTAAAAATTTCCTAAGCAACCTAAGCATAACCTTAAAATCAAGCTAAATTTAATGTTTTGTTTGATTTTGAGGTTTTGCTTAGGTTGCTTAGGTCGGTCGGTGTAGTAAGTGTAGTAGGTGTGGTAGGTGTCTTTTAGTGCTTGCCGTAATTTGCAGTTATGGTGTTTTTATTAAAATTATACAAATCCCAGTCTTTTAATATATTTTACAATATAAGTCAACTTCAGCTGGAAAACGTGTCAATTTTATAGTAAAATGTTTAATAATTTTGAGATAAAAATTATTAAAAGATATATTAAATATGTAACATTTTTGATTTTATATTTTTTATTGTTGGATTCAAAATAGATTACAAGGAATAATTTTCCTATAAATTGAATTTAACTAAATTTATATTTGGATCAGTTTTAGACAGCACGTACGTATTTAAGACGTTTTTAATAAATTTTTAATTTATTTTACAATATAAGTCAACTTCAGCTGGAAAACGTGTCAATTTTATAGTAAAATGTTTAATAATTTTGAGATAAAAATTATTAAAAGATATATTAAATATGTAACATTTTTGATTTTATATTCTTTATTGTTGGATTCGAAATAGATTACAAGGAATAATTTTCCTATAACTTGAATTTAACCAAATTTATATTTGGATCAGTTTTAGAACGTATTTAAGACGTTTTTAATAAACCGGCAAAGGAAAGTTATTTTTGTCTAATACTAAAATGTGCAAAATGAATGAATTTAATTTAAAAAATTGCAGGCGCCGAAATCTTTTCAACTATATATATTTTTCACTTTTTTCAATAAACCCAAAATTTTCTGTAATAATAGGAAGGTCAATGAAGCATAGGAAACTTAAAGCTACAAGTGGAGAAGTTAGAGCTGGTCACAAACTCAAGCCGTAGCTTGTACTTTATATTATTTTTATTTTAGTCAATTCTATTATGGGAAGTTTAATTGACATCTACCTAATGTAAGAAATTTTAATGAGGCAATTTTACTCATTGTTGAAATTATTTGACGCACGTTGTACAACTTAGTTCCAATAATCAAAAATGCCGAAAACTTTTCGGTACATATAGTTAGCCTTCAAAACTTCTGATTAGAAAAAAACAGAAAAACAAACGAAACCTGTTGAAGAAACACCATGCTTGAGGATATAAATAAAATTTAAATTAGTAAGATTTAAATAAATTGTAAGATAACGAAACACATAATGGAAATTAATTTATTTAATGAATCAGAGATACACGACTTTCTTAAAGGATTGAAAAAAATCTCATATTTTTCCACTGATGCCGTTGGCTTATTCTCTAATCTCAGTGGGGACATAACCGCCGTTCCAACTTCTCCTTACGTCGGCTCGGATTTGATCAAAATCGCTTATTTGGCTTTTGTCTGCATCACCGGCTTTCCGCTGAACTGCATCGCGCTCTACAAACAGTGTCGGAACTACTGGGCGCTGCAGCGTCAGCAGGCGTACAACATGGCCCAGCCGTATCTGCTGCAGAAGATCAACCTGAACATCTCCAACCTCCTGATTATTGTGATTTTCTGCCCTGGTCAATTGTCCTGGCTCATCAACTACAGATGGCTGGGCGGGGAGCTGATTTGTAAGCTGGGCAGCTTTTTCTTCAACTGGGTCTACCACCTGGCCTCCTGCATCATCAGCGTCATCGCCATAGACCGATTAATTATAGTCCTCAAGATCGACGCGGCGCGGAAAGGCGGGAATTTGGTCGGACTTTTAACCAACGGCTCAACGGCTCTGAAACGGGTTAAGGTAAAATTCTTTAAATTTTAATAAGTGAGACTAAGGTCTAGTAAATGCGTTCGCAATTATTAACTCTCGTGATTTTTTTAATAGCAAAAACGCTCAATTATACAAATCACAGCGCGTCCAATAAAGGCTGGTTCAAACTTATGACAAAACGTCCTTTGGACAAAGTCCAGAAGACTATTTTAGAAAAGCCAAAACGTCCTGTGGACTTTTTCCTTTGGACGAAGTTTGAATGCTACTTAGAATTTGTCATTTGGACTTTGTCCAAAGGATAAAGTCCAAAGGACAAAAAAGTATGAACACGTTGTCCTTTGGACTTTTTCATTTGGACTTTTTGGACTTTGTCCAAAGGACAAAAGTCCCTTGGACTTTGTCCAAAGGACGTTTTGTCATAAGTATGAACCAGTCTTAGGCTGCGCAATGGCCTACTTCGCTTTGTCTACTGCCTTTTGGTGAGAGGTACTTATGTGGTATTCCCGAATTACTAAATATCATTTGAGCGTCCATAGATGTTTCACCAAAAAAGCTTATTTCACAGCTAGCGGCTTAAAAAAAGAAATTAGAATAAAATTTTAAAACAATTTTTTTTGACATAAAAGTCTTTAATCAGAACAGTTTTAAAGGTTTGCAAATGTTTGTATTCGTCAGACCTGTTTGTGTGTTATTTAAAACCCGCCTTACTTATTTACCTTATATTTTAAAGCCTTGGGATTTTTAAAAACATGTAAAAACTTTGATTAATGGCTCCAGTAACCCTAATTCGGTTATTGGTTGATAGTTGAATTGTGTTTCTAATTTTCTAAGAATAGGCACCTTGCACTGGAACTCGGTTTATACATGAAGTATGCAATATACATAAGCGTCACCATAATGGATAATTACCGTATCTGCTACTTATTTTTTGTAGTATGCAGATCATCGATCGAAACTTCGCGCGCTTTCGATATCTTGATCTGCATACTACGTAAGATAAGTAGGAGATACGGTAATTATCCATTTTGGTGACGCTTATGTATATTGCATATTTCATGTATAAACCGAGTTCCAGTGCAAGGTGCCTATATTAAGTAAGCGTTGACTACTGAGTTGAGGTGATATTACTTTGTCTTCTTGTGTTTCTTTCGTTTTGGCTTCCATAATCAGAAATCAAAATTGTTTTAGCCTTAATCATTTTTTTTTTGATTTTATAAGCAAATCACATTTTTAAATTTGTAAATTGTTAAATGAATAAAAAGTCGTGGCCATGCCGATTATCAAGAATAAAAACAATTATAGGATTTTTTAAATTTTAATGACCATTTATTTAGAAATTATTTTTAATGTAAATTATTTCTTCTAAAGCAGGTAAAAGGCTTTTAAGTGATATTTACTAGATAGATATTTTTTGGTGAGCAACTACACAATTTAGCTGTAATTTTTTCATAGTTTTCTTTACTAAATTGTATTGATAGTAACCTCTTCTTTATTTTTTTGTAAATAAACTAGGGTTTTTAACCAAGGTTTTTCTAATAATATGCACTTTTAATCAAGATTATGTTTTGTTTGAAGATCATGCTAACAATGGCCTGGTTAATATCAGTATTGGTAAGCGCTCCACAAATCTTCACTAGAACCATAGTGGAACTGTCACTTGGATGGAAACAATGCGGGACTGTTTGGGATCAGCTACGAATGGCTATTATTAAAATCCAAGACGAAGTCCCACCAGAAAACAAAATTACTTATTATCCATTTGAAAGAGCTTACACATGGTTGCACATCATTGGCATTTTCTGGTTGCCGTTTCTAATCATTCTGATCTGCTATTCCATCATAGTGATAAAAGAATTTAGACGCTTACAATCCTTTCAAAATAAAGAGCTTACAGACAAGAGATATCGAGTTGAAGAAGACTCCGTAAGCAAAAAGCACCAATTCCAAAGCAACTGCCCGACAAAACCGGTAAATATCGCGATGAAATTGGATTTAAACACCAAGACCTGGATTCCTGGAGAATCTTCTCCCTTGGTAGTGATTGACAAGGTTCAGCAAGAGGCTGATGTGGAAAAACAGCAGGCCCCTTTCATGATGGATTCCATACAAAAACCCACAGGTGGGCACGAATTGCACTCGCTATTGGAGATTTCCTCCAACTACAACCCCAACAACACGCTATCCTCAGGTAGCACTTATCTAAAATCCTCGCTCTCGTCAATCATTGTTGCGTTAAAAAATCCCACCAACTGCAAAACCGAAACGCGAGAGCTATTCAAAACCCAGAGAAGCAGAGAGGAGGAGAAGTCCTACGTGATGTACCGCAAGATTTTAAGAAACTCATTTATAATTGTTGTGGTTTATGTGATCCTTTGGATACCCTACTGCACCAACATACTGCTTATTCACATAGATAAATACCGATTTCTCAATGAAGATATAGACTACTTAAACAGCATTATGCTGTTCAGCGCTTTGGTCAACCCTTTTCTTTATGGCTACAGCGATTTGCAACTAATGGCCTGCATAAGACATATTCGCCAATGGATTTCCTCCAGAATATAACGGTTTCTATTTATGTGTGATTTAAATTGTATTAAATGTTCAGAATCTTTAAACAAATTGAATTTTACCTGGATTGAGTGATACTGTTTTCTCAACAGACAGGTTTCTAAGTAAAAAATTTAAAAAAAGTTTTTTAAAGGGTGTTTTGGAATTTTTTGAAAGGCGAAATTTCAAAACTAGAAACAACAGTGTGCAATAGATCAGAATTCCAAGTCTACACAAGAAAAGTTTATTTTCCACCGCTTTGAGAATCAGCGCATGAAAATGCACGATAGTCAAAACCCTCCCATTTAATCGAAAACTTTTCAGTGTTAATATTCTTTACAGAGTTATAACGTTATAGAATCTCTTTTAGTCAATTTGTGCTTATGAAAAAAAAGTATATTTTTATCCATTGGAGATTAATTTTTTCCCAAGCACTAATTGGCTAAAACTGATTTTATTAGCTCCTCCCAAAACCATTCTCACAGAGCGAAACATATATGACGTGATCATGAATACTATAGGACATTTTGAGGGTCCTTAAAATCCTGATGTGTGAATGAGAAAAGCACAAATAATCACTCTCTATTATTGTTTAGACGTGCTAAAAACATAGCTTCAAATACATTATTTTTTCAATTAAATGCATAAAGTTTTAAAAATTAAACATCAGCGGTCTAATTGGAAAAATATAGACATTTTCCTAATAAATTTATGACTTATTGTTCAATATATGATATAAGCCTTGGATTTTTGTAGCCTGTTTATATGCGTGTTTTCAAACATTTGTTTCTCTTATAAAATGTTTTGGGTGTTTTATTGGTCACTTTTTTCTCTAAAATTTTTGAGTTTTATCAGCGAAAATATTTTTTTATGTAAAATTATGCTCATATGATGATCTACTTATGTGTAGCACGTGTATATTTTTTTAATAGCCATGGGTGCCATCTAGAAACCTTTAAATAAGTACGAAACTTGTACAATAATGTTTTTGTACTAAAGGATCTTAAAAACAAAAGAAAAAAAAATTTGAAACGCCACTAATTAAAACTAAAAAAAGTAAAAACGTCATATGCAAACTTCGGGAATCTTCAATAAATCACCATTGAATTAAAAATAGATATCTTAAGTGCTTATAAACAGCTTGACCTTTAACGTGGTTTATAATAATTAGTAAACCAAACTGCCATCAGGAAGCATCAAATAAAAAAAATTTTAGAGCAAACTTTTCTAAAAAAAATTTTTTAAATTATAATATATTCCCAACGGTATTAAATATTTGATAATCAAAGTTTAATTAATTGTAGTCCATAAAGAAGCAAATTTTGATATTGAAGACGCTCCGAAGAGCCCATTTTTAATTATTTGGAATGTCTGAAACATATCACTTAACTATCTTAAAAAAAGTGAAACTTAACTAAAAACTTAAACTAAAAAAAGTCGTCTTGAACATGTAAATTAAATACTATTTGTTAATTAAATTTTAGCAAAAGCCGAAACAAAGTTAAAAAAAGCCTTATATTAAATGGAATGGTATTAAAGCTTCAAGAAGGCTAAACAAATAATGCCAGAAAAGACTGAAACAAGTCTCCATAAAACAAGAAAATATTCATAATAAATTTTATTTAGCTTTCAGAAACAAAAAAAAATTAATAAAAAAATAAGTGTAAAAGTTTGGTTTGCGTTTTTTAACTATTTGAAAAAATAAATGTAAGAAATTCTCACAGAGTGGATAAATTTTTGCATGCGTTAAGAAATAAGCTATATTAATATGACGGCATTAATTGAGTCACACGTCACCAAAACAATTAAAAGATAATATTATTATTATTAGTAACGTGTATTTAAAACCAAATATCCAGGGGTCGTATGCTGAAGGTTTAATCCGACTTAAAGTTAATCTGAGATTAGCGATTGTTGACACACAGTAAACACACTAGCAGTATTGATTAAATAATCTAGTTTAACGAATTTAATCTGAAATTAGGTTTTCAGAAATTAGATTAAATCGTCACTAACTCGACATTAAATTATTAATTTATGCAAATTTTTAAACCACCTCCGGAGGTGGATTAAAAATTTGCGGGTTTTTCCCGCTAATCTCGGATTAGTGACGATTTAATCTAAGATTAAGTCTATTAACTCCGTTAACTTAGATTATTCAATCAATACTGTTAGCACGTTTACTTTGTGTCGACAATCGCTTATCTCAGATTAATTTTAAGTCGAATTAAACCTTCAGCATACCACCCCAGGGGTGTGATCCGGATTCCATAGATTTTATTTACCGATAAGTCTGAAAAACCTTGAAAATATTAAATCTAAATTTTTCAAGGTTTTCCAGACTAAGATCTGGATATTTGGTTTTAAATACACGTTAATAATAATAATTAGCCTTGAAAAATGCTCTAAGAATAGAAAAGGAAAAGGGGCGATTTTTTTCCGGGCGTATGTTTAGACAGAAAAGATGTGGACTAGTCTGAGCTAGACATTCTGTGGACTATAGTAAAATCTGCATTTGGTTAGGGCAGCTGCTCACTGAATAAAAGCTTCTACCATATGATAATGATTTGTTTATACATTGATCTAATCACACAGCACTGTTGCATTTTTACAGCACCCCGCGGCGCCGCGCCAAACATTATTAGAGAACGTAGGTAAATTTTGAAATTCAGAACCTTCTTCTTTTTTTTCTTCTTATTATTATTTTAACGCTCAATCCTAAGAAGCGATATTCCTCATTCGTTACTGATTGATAAAAATAAACATGGGCTCATTAGAAAGAAGAAAGAATTACGCAACTTTCTTAGGAAGCACTTTTTTCATTTAGGTGCTTGTTATCGATTTATTGATCAAAATAAAAAATTTTAAAAAATAGACAAATAAAAACTCCCAACCGCACAATAACAGCCTTTTGCCAACAATAAGGATTGTACAGAGCAGACAACGAGCAGCCGCTCATAGAAACCGCACAAAAAAGCAGAAGACGGTGCTCGGTTTTAATTCGTGGCGAAAACCGAACCAGTTCCCAGCGCAATCCACTTCAACCGAGCGGTGAATGCTTTTTCTTGACTTATTTTCATAGAAAAAAGCCTTGGTGCCCAAAATAAATTTAAAGTTTAATTTCGACAAGTATATTAAACGAATGGAACACTATTTTTTTAAACATTTATTTTCAATAATATATATCTATATTATAGATTTTGCGTTAAGATACTAAACGATTTTGAAAAGTACAGTTTTTAAAATGATAAGGAAGGTTTGTGATTACTCCTTTTTACTGGTGAAACCGATTTTAGAAAAATTCCCCTTGTTCTCATTTTTTTAAAAAATAAATTAATTTATCTAATTCTTTTTATGGTGTTCTAAATTTTCTGATCATTTTTAAATTTGCGGAAATTAAGAATTTATGTGGGCCATGCAAAACGATTCAAGAGGTGCATTTTAAACGATTTAAATAATAGTAAATTTGTTTGCTTTATGTTTCAAAACGTTACTGGTACTATTATTAATGTGGATATTAATTTAATTTATATCCGACATCGATATAAAACTAGAAAGGGGAGGGCCCGAAGGGCCCTCGCCTTTCTAATGTTTTAATTAAGCTTAATTAATTTAGGCATAGTTTTCATATGGACTAATGATACTTCACTTAAACACATTTGTGTTTCAACGCATACACTAAAATTGAAAAAAACGCCCGAACATTAGGAAATGTTTACCTTTAACGTTATGTGATTTTAAGCTGTAAATACCAATAGAAAGAAAGATGGATGAAGATTTTTTTAAATTTAACTACGTTTTCCAATTTTATTTAAGATGACACCGTGGGGCTTAGTGACTCGCGGCAGTCACGTTACCCCAGATTACCCCAGGCAAATCACTAACCAGCACACGTTTTGGACAAGACAAATTACTTGATTCATTCAATAAAACAAATCAAAAGTAAATTGTATACTGTTATGTATGTGGTATATTCTATGTTTTATACAAATCCAGGTAGTGATGCTTACTGCAACTACGGAAAATAATTTCGCTTTTTGGAGCTCCGGAGCACCACTCGAAGCTCCACCCCATTTATTTAAAAAATTCAAGAGTAATATCACAGATTATTTTGTCAATTGTGCTTTCTACACTAACTTTTTTTTCAAAACTTATTAAAAACGATAAAAATAGTACAAAAATACGAATAGAATAGTTTAAAATATATTTTAAGCTTAAATAAGCTTAATATCGCTTTTAAAGGCGGACCTCCAGAGCTACCCCCCCCCCGCTTTAATCGGCCAGAGCTCTGAAGCCTGAATGATAAGGGTAGAAACATCACAATGTATGGACAATTTGTGCCCATGAGTTTCCTCAGCACAGCAGTCAGGCAAATTTTTTTCAATAATTAATTTTTTTAATCTCGAAATACAAACAAAAACCTTTTAGATCGCATGACACCTTTTTTAATTAATTTGTTATTCCGATTATTTATTTATTATTTTATTAGACAAAAGAACACACTCAATACTAATTACAAAGTAATTAAAAATAAACCATCTCTCGACCTACTCAAAGATAATCAAAATAGTTTGCTAATATAAGAGAAACTATAACAAGGGTGTATAATGCAAGTGCTTTAACAAGAAAAAATATCTAATATATACATAAAAATGTCATTTTCAAAATTTAAGTTAAAGTAAAAGCAAAAATTTGATAGCATTTTTAATTTAAATCAAATTAAAAAAAATGCTCCAAGTTTAACTTATATAGCATTAAAGCTCCTTTTGAGTAAAAGGAAGTACAGGAGTTTATACTAATGGTCCACACAAAAATAATGAAGACTGGCGACAAAAAATTGAACTTTGATCTCAATAATTCAACGGAAGATTTATACGGAACATGGGTATGGCTTTGACTCTTGGCTTCTGTTGAAAATGGTTAAAAAATAATCAACTCCGAACTGCAACTGTTTAACCGTGAGCTGCACTGGCGTCTCCCTTTTCCGCGTTTTAGAAACGTTTGTTTGGCCTCAAAAGTACAAGGAGTTAAAACATTTTTTTTATACCAATACAAAAACAAAAGTTTAGCTTTTTCAAAAACCAGGCATTTTATCATATAGGTTGTAGCGTCACTGGAAACATCACTTTTTTAGAAATTTGACGAATAGCCACAAATCTACGCCACACACTAAAGCTAAAGTCTTTCAGGCTAAGGGCGTAACTAAGACTAAAGGTCTATTCATACTTATGACAAAACGTCCTTTGGACAAAGTCCAAAGGACAAAAGTCCTTTGAACTTTGTCCAAAGGACAAAGTCCAAAGGGAAAAGTCCAAAGGGAAAAGTCCAAAGGACAACATATTCATACTTCTTTTGTCCTTTTCCCTTTGGATTTTGTCCAAAGGACAAAGTCCAAAGGACTTTTCCCTTTGGATTTTGTCCTTTGGACGTTGTCCAAAGGACAAATTCTGAGTAGCGTTCATACTTCGTCCAAAGGACAAAGTCCAAAGGACGTTTTGGCTTGTCCAAAGGACTTTTGGTTTGTCCTTTGGACTTTGTCCAAAGGACGTTTTGTCATAAGTATGAATAGACCTTAAGGGCTATGCTGAGCTTAAGGGTTTTCGTAACCACTCTCCGCCAAAAAGAAATAAACAATAAACGGGCGAGCGAAAAAAAAATTTAAAAAGTTGCCAGTGGTTATGTAACCAATTGAGTATTATAATAATAATAATATTTTGTCTAGTTTTTGCTATGTGAATTAAAATCAGAATGCATTATTCTTTTTATTTATCGACGTTCACACCATACACACACTATACATTGAACGAAGTGTGCAAAAAGATACCAAAAATATAAAACCGTACACAACACATGGTATAAAACAAATAGCTATTTATTAATTATTATGTTCAAAAATTTAGATGAGCAGCTTAAAGCTGATAATTAGCATTTAAAAATATCATAAAATGTTTATATATTGAAAATTTTTTGCAAATAACGTCCACAAAAATGAAGAAATATAAAAAAATCAAATAAACACTTTTAAAAATTAATTAACAAAATTTAAATATTAAAATTGTGCTCCGTGTTCAAATATAAACAGATTATTTTAAAAACAAAACATGAATCGTGTCAAAAAATATCATAGGCTATTAACTTTTCTCGAAGCTTCTGTTTAGCGCCCTTCAACTAAAACAAAAAAAAACGAATTATAAAAAATTAATTTTTTTACGTTTTCAAAGGAACTTATAATAAACATAAAGCACAGCACATACTATGGTCGACTCCCACTGCGTGTAAACGACTACAGTAATGACTAGTACTACAGTAATGCAGATTTTAGTGAATTGCAAAACAGAAATACAGGATTTAGGTTTTTTATACTGATATTGCACTTGTTATGAATTTAGTCTTTTTTATTTGAAAGTTTCATTTCGATTTAAAGCGTTTTTAAAATGTTATAATTATAGAAATGAATTCATTTAAACGTTTCGATAACCAAATTTGTCATCATCAGTATACATGGGCACGGGGGAGGAGGCGGTAGGGGGGGTTAACCCCCCTTGTTCTGAGAAGGGGGGTGTAACCTCCCTCCCCCACTCAGAAGTGGGGGGAGGGTTAAGTTAACCCCCCCTACTTCTGAGAAGGGAGTTTAACCTCCCTCACTCAGAAGTGGGGAGGGAGAAAAGGTTAACCCCCCCCAAAAAAAAAAATGAAGAAAAAATGTCTTTAAAATGCCTTTTTGACCTAAAACTAGCGTTTTTACCTATTTTTTTAAAATCTAAAAACGATATGGGTAAAATGCACTTCAGAAAAAAAACGATTATTGGTATTTTGCGTTTCTCGGATTTTAACCCCTCTGTAATTTGGAGTTTAACCGCCCCCACTCCGGACCAACTTGCCCATGTATGATCATCAGTAATATCTAAGAGTTTTCATTTTCAGGGGGTAGCCAAAAGTACAAGGATCTTAACGCGAGATATTTGTATATTGATCGCGACGCGTTCAAAAGTTATAAGAGCGCAAACAAAAATTTATTTTTTCCAGTATTGCTAAAAAAAAACAGAGTAGTTGTGAAGTTTTTTAGTCTATGCGCGAGCTGGACTCAAAATATCGAAATGTTCAAAAATGAGTGAGCCTGTAAAAATCTTTCAGATGAGAAAATCTCACTAACGATATAGTGGAGCTGATTTATACAAAATTTTTTAATTAGTGCACAGAGTTTAATTGATATACATACAATACCCCGCCACTGTTTATACAGTGTCTGTCCCATGCTAGGATAAAGAAGAGGGTTACAACGAGGAACCTGTGGCTGTTTCTTTGCAAAATTTTTACGCGGGATGCCTGCAACTAGCATTAACGTGACTAATAAATTTTCATTTTACAATTAAAACAAAACTGTGAACTCACTGTAGGATGAGACTTCTATTTCGTCCGGTAGCTGTCCGATGTTGACGTCAAAGCGGTCTTGGACGTCGTTTAGGACTTTGGCGTCGTTCTCGTCGCTCACGAACGTGATTGCCAGCCCCTTGGTCCCGAAGCGACCTGCACGCGCTACCTGAAAATCTTTCTATTTTTAGAAATTTTTACATTATTGTTTTTACAGTTTACATTATTATTATAATATTTACTCTTAATACACAAGACAAAACTTGTTTAAAAAGCTAGAAACAATCCGGGTGACTTAAAAATATCAACCAGTAAATTATAAGCATTTTAAAAAATTTTTATAATTACACGGTGGTATTAAATAAAATTTCTTACTTTAAGGTTACAATATTTTATTGTAAAAAATTACCTGGTAGACAGGGTATAAAACTACCACTGCTCAAATTTATTGAGCATATTCATTATTAAAAATAGAAAAAAAAGGAATGACTCCTTTTCATATTGAAATAAAAAAGAAGAAAAACTAAATAATAAGAGTATTCCAAAAGAACCAAATAAAATTTAGTTTGTCACATTAAACCCTTTTAAACTTGCGCCTTCGCACAAACCCCACCGCAATACCAACAAAAACCCGAAAAGCATCTCAGAAATCAACTAAGAAACCTAGCTTGCCGTCGTCCTTATCATAGGTGGACAGGGCGAAGGTTACATCAGGACATCCCACTAAAATTTGGGTTGTCCTAGCAACTAAAACCGCTAAAAATGGGGTTTTTTGGGTGATACCTCTTCCCAAAACTTGAGGGGTCAAGTATAACCGATCCCCCAAATTTGGGATCGGGTATAATATAATCATAGATAATCCTCCCCTTTTGGGTCTTACGCGATGGAGATATGTGTCTGAATCCTCCGGCATATCGTAGTTAAACACGATGTTTACTCTCTCGATGTCCATCCCTCTGCCGAACAGATTTGTAGCGACAAGGATCCGTTTCTGGAAATCTTTGAAGGACTGATACCGATTTAAGCTAAAATCATTACCTGATTAGTGGTTTTTAAAACCTGAGTAAAAAATATTATTAATTTTAAAAATTCAAAAATTAATAATCAGGTACATTTATCAATTTTATTCTCTTAAAAATACCACTAGCTTTTAAAATAATCTCTTGGAGTTAATTATTTAACAAGATTCCACATAGCAAAGTCGGCGATTTTATTTTTTATCGATTTATAGTTTTAAACCTGCTAACAACCAGACCACTTCGGCTTCCTTTCCTCTTGAAGAAGCAGTATGATATTAGTATTAAAATTAAGTTTGATTTAGAAATCGTTAAAGAAAAATTTGATTGGGATCGAATTAGATGTGCTACAAACAAAAATTTTAATTTTTTTTTTAGGTTTTATGTCGAAGATACTATAAGGCTTTAAGTAGAGAGATCTCCTTTTTGAACTCTGCTCGCGTTAATAATTTAGTTTTTATTGTAAATCTTATTCATTTAACGAGCACATCATTTTTACTAGTATCAGAACATAACATACTAGCCTTGAAAAATGCTCTAAGAATAGAGCAGGAAAAAGGGGCGATTTTTCCTCGGGCGTATGTTTAGACAGAAAAGATGTGGACTAGGCTGAGATGGATATTATTTGGACTATAGGAAATTTGCATTTGGTTTGGGCAGCTGCTCACTAAATAAAAATTTCTATCATGTGATAATGGTTTGTTTATACATTGATCTAATCACACAGCACTGTTGCATTTTTTAAAGTTTGATGAAATGTCAATTTAAAAAATCATACTCACAGCAATCTTTGACAAGCACGAAATCGCCAATTTTTCAAATAGATGGTTATATTTGTATGTGTAAGAAACAACTATAAATTTAAAAAAGTGGCGATTTCGCACTTGTCAAAGATTGCTGTGAGTATGACTTTTTAAATTGACATTTTATCAGACTAAAAAAATGCAACAGTGCTGTGTGATAGATCATTGTATAAACAAATCATTATCATATGGTAGAAATTTTTATTTAGTGAGCAGCTGCCCAAACCAAATGCAAATTTTCTATAGTCAAAATAAAAAATTTATTTATTTTTTTAGCGCCTGCCCTTTGCATAATCTGATAGGGAAGATAAGTTTCAGGTTATTCAACAACAACAACAACAACAAAAATAGTCAAAATAATGTCCATCTCAGTCTAGTCCACATCTTTTCTGTCTAAACATACGCCCGGGAAAAAATCGCCCCTTTTTCCTGCTCTATTCTTAGAGCATTTTTCAAGGCTAGTCTACCACTTTTTTGAATTAAATAAAAAATAGCCTAATAAACTATAGTTTTAGCTGCGCAATAACATATGTTTATAATCATTCCGTTGCCGAGATATACTTTTTTAAATAAAAAATAAGAAGAAGAAGATGAATTTAAATTACAAAATTTACCCACGTTGTTTAATTATAGTTAGTGCGGTACAGTTGCGCTTCAGACAAAGTTTACCTACGTTCTCTCTAAATATAGTTGGCGCGATGCCGTGCGCCAATGATTGCAATTATAATTTTTAAAGTAAAAATAATAATAATAATAGAAGATGATGAACATGAATTACAAAATTTACTCCCGTTCTCTAAGTATAGTTGGCGCGGTGCCGTGGGTTAAATTGCAGTGTGCATAGATGAGAACGGTTGGGGAAGCTAGGGGGGGTGGTTACCCGGGGTAAATCGAATTTTGAATTCTAGGAGGGGGTCCCAGAAGGGTCCGGACCCCCCTAGCTTTTTTTTTGGGGGGGGGGGTCGACCCGGGGTACGAAATTTTGAAATCTAGAGGGGGATCAGGTGGGGTCCGGTGTCCAAAGCAAAACAGTTTTAAACCATAATAACTTTAATAATGTTCTTTTTATAGGATAATACTACATTTTATTGAAAAAAAAGGGATATTCTGGTATAAAAAGGGTGTAAAAGCATGAATATGTGATGAAAATCTACGTTTTTGTAAGAAAATTTAGTATAAAAAAAGTACCTAAAAATTTCCCGAAGGGGGAGGGGTCAAATTTCAAATTCTAGAGGGGGGTCAGGGGTAAAAAATTCGGAAATTTGAGGGGAGGGGGGCCTAGATTTTCGTTTAGAGGAGGGTCCCAAAATTTCGAGGCTAGGGGGGGTGGACCGCACCCTGCCCCCCCTCCTTTCTCATTTATGACAGTGTGGCACCCCGCACCACCGATGATTACCAGCGCGTGGCGCTCCCGCGCCACCGACGCTTATTATTATTTTTTAATAAATAAAACTTTGAATTAATTTTGTCATCAGTAATGCAGGAATTAAAAAAATGTACTCTGTTGTTTTCGCCGTTTTCCGCGCAGTTGAAGCAGATGGCGCTGGGAACTGGTTCTGTTTTTGCCACCAATTAAAACCGGTCTGCTTTTTTGTGCGGTTTCTATGACGAGATGTTGGTTGTCTGCTCTGTACAATCCTTATTGTTGCCAAAAGGCTGTTATTGTGCGGTTGGGATTTTTTATTTGTCTATTTTTCAAACTTTTTATTTTGATCAATAAATGGATAACCAGGACCTAAATGAAAAAAGTGCTTCCTAAGAAAGTTGCGTAATTCCTTATTCTTTCTAATGAGCCCATGTTTATTTTTGATCAATCAGCAACGAATGAGGAATATCGCTTTTAAGGACGGAGCGTTGGAATAATAATAATAAGAAGAAGGTTCTGAATTTCAAAATTTACCCACGTTCTCTAATAATGGTTGGCGCGGCGCCATTGCCTTACGGGTGTGCATTGCCGGGAAATTTCATTTTAGCCGCGCCTTAGCTTTAGTACTAAAGGTTCAAAAATCGTTTAGCCTTAGCTTTAGTACTAACTACTAAGCCCAAAAAAGGCTTAGTACTAAAGCACTTTAGCCTTAGCTTTTGCCGAACCAAAAAATATGGACATATTCGTAAATTTTAAATATTATCCCTATTTTAAGGTAATTCTTAGCTTACATTGCTAAGTTTACAGTAAAAAACTCAACATTAGATACATTTTTAACGTTTATTGCATTAGATTTTAATTTTATTTTTTAAAAAAATATTATTTTAGGGTTAATTTTATAGTTTTAAATTTGGTTTTGTTTTGTACACGTCAAGATTTTAAAACGTCATATAGTATTTGTGATACGTCATATATGTTTTGATCTGTGGGAATGGTTGTAGAAGGAGCTGTTTTAGCCAATTAGCGCTTGAAAAAAAATTGATATCCAATGAATGAGAGATGTCTTTTGTTCCTAAACGCTATTTGAATAAAAGTGATTCTATAACTTTATAACTCTGTGAAAATATTTTTTAACACTGAACAACTTCTTTTAAAATGGGAGGGTTTTGACAATCGTGTATTGCAGTGTTTATCTTGAAATGTAAATAGTCACCAAAAATGGTTAACTATCAAGAATATTTTTTTGGAATAAATATCTAAAGCAAAAAAGCATATAACTAACATTTTTATTTAAAAAAAACCACCCTTACTGTATAATAAATTTCAGAAAATGTCCAAATGAAATAAATAAAAATGAGATTATTTTAATATTAAGCATTTAAAAACTTAAAAAAATGGTTTAAAAAAGCAAAAAAATCGTTTTTTTTAATGCTTAAACAAAAATAAGTAAAATAATGTTTAAAAAAAACACAAAAAAGTAAAATCCCATACTCACAGCATACCAATTTTTTTATTTAGCATTATTGTTCAAATAACTCACTT
>JASAMX010004047.1:0-15171 GCA_030248175.1 Microlaimidae sp. YZB2_3 | reverse complement strand
CTAGAGTTGAGTTATGCGTTGCGCACTGAATTAAAAATTGGGGTAAAAGTAAAAATGGGTAAAATTAAAATAATTAGAAAGTAAGTCATTTACCATAATTCATATTATTATATGATTTTTAAAATAATTACTGATGAATAATTAGTTTTAAAAAACAACACACTTTATTGTTGTAAGTATTATCATAGTTCCATTCTTTTATAAAGTAAAACCATGTCAGATTATGTTTTGGCACGGAGTAAATGTCACCTTTAGGTTACGGTGGGTCCGAAAACTACGAACATACAAGACGGTCACAATTTACCCGAACAATCTGACCGAAGATTACTTACGATGATAAACACTAAATGTTATTTATCAATTGCACATCATTACAGTAAAAAAACCTATCACTTTAAAATGATAACTTGCATTCAAATAGTGAGCAATAAAGCTTGAAGACCAGTATAATTATAACAAAATCAACTAAATAAATCAACCAAATCAACTAAATCCGTTTCTGGAGGTGTCATATCGGTCGGAAAATAACTCAGTAGTTTTCTAAAAAGTTGATTTCTTCTCTCTTGTAACATTTCCAGCGATTGAGTTTCGCTTTGAAATAATCTAGTGGCCAGCTGATGAAACTAAAAAAAATTTAAGGATCACGGTATAATCAAGTTCTAAAACAGTTTTTTTCCCTAAATTAAAACCTAAAAAATTAAATTCAAACCATTTTAAGACCTAGTAAATTAAATTAAGACCTTATTTTGCAGTACATTTTTTGTGGAAAACAGTGTAGACGTCATTTGTAGTCGTTGTAGAAATAATTTGTATATTTTTTAAAAAAATTCAGTAATTTTGTAAAAATTTATGCGACAGTATTATGATTGAATTCGTTGTTTTATTTGCGTGTTTTGAAAATATTTAAAGTTTTTAGTTTTAAAGAAAATTTAACTTAATTATTCAGGAAATCAGCAAAAATTATTCAATTGGTAACGTCCCCGGAAAAATTTAGGGAATGCTGGATTTAGGAAAGACAAACTCCACTTCATTGGTACGTCTGACTCCACTTAAGAGATAAGTTTTAGGCAATGCATATGCAACAACACCAAGTTCATTGGTGATAAAACACATGCAGCCATTCACACGCACGTATAGAAACACACACACACACACACACACACACACACACACACTTACATCCCCGCGCGGAATTTCACGTTTAATCTTCAAATAATATTTATGTTTTACATAAATATTATTATTATTTTAATATAATAACATATTATGTTTTACTTTTTTTTTGCATTTTTACGACTATTTTTTTCGTTTTTAAAGTTTATTCAAAAAATTTAGACAAAAAATGTCGACAAAATAATTTTATGGTTTTAAGTTAGCACAAAAAATAGGACGGGGCTCAGGGGTGTGCTCCGGAGCTCGGAAAAGCAAAGCTCTGGTTCGGAGCAACTGATAACATCACTAGATATGGTTAATTATATTACTTCTGCACTGAGGTGGCCGTCCTCGGGTTTAACCAGTTCAGCTATAGCCGTTTGCAAATAAACCAGCGCGTTTTCCGGTTGTAAATTTGCCAGCTCTTCGTATTTTAAAGTTCGAAGATCCCATTGAAACGACAGAAGAATGTGGTGCACATTCGGTTTTCTCAGCTAAAACACAACAGAAAATCGGGCTGAAATTTTTAATTCTTTATCAGAACAAAATATTGTAAAAAAAACATCCGGTTTTACGAGTTTACGATTTATTTTAACGCTGACAAATTGACTAAAAGTGACTAAATTTTAAATTTATGTTACCAATTGTCTATTCGTACAAAATGGGCGAATTCCAACAGATAATAATAAAACAAAAAAACACCCGACTTACACCTAATTTCCAAAAATCGTCTAATCGAACTCGCGACGTCAACGCTTTGCCCGGATTTCCACCGAATAAATAATGCGTCTAAACAAAATAAAAACTAATCGAAATTATTCATTACACTTATATTAATTAACATCAACATTAATCATAATTATTTAACCGGTATTTTACTATATTTTTCAATCATGGAATTTGGTGGTTATAAAAGGAATTAGAGATTGAGATTATGGAGGTCTTAACGGATGCAATCCTCGTATAAAGACAAAATCTATTAAATTAAAAGGGTTTTTAAGGGTTTAAAAACCTATTAAAAGGGGTTTTATCTGGTTCCGGGGAAGAGGAGAGGCATTTCCAGTCCGTGCACAGGTCTGGGTAAACATAACTCATATTAACGGTACGGTTGATTTATACAAAAATTTTATCAGTTAGTGAGTTTATAATTAAAAGCTACTTTATAGATATTTAGCAAATTATCACGCGTTTATCTGTGTTTACTGATAAGAATGAAATTTAAAAAACTTACTTAACGAAAGTATAATATTTAATTTAATATACTAATTAAGTTGCACAGTTTATAGCATACTATTTGTTCAAATACTCTCTTTCTATAATAGTAGATAGAATGTTACTACTAATTTACTGAATTATAATTTATTATGGTGTTTTTTGGTGTTAAACATAACTCCCAGGGGAATTCGAACATAGAGCTTCTGTATTCTAAGTCCTAGGCTCTAACCACTCGGCTACTGCTCCGTCTCAGTTTCTTTGTTAAAAACTACTTTTAAACGAACGTTTCAAAATGTAGTTTCCCGACGTCAAATCAAAAAATATAAATGAAAGTTTAATCATTTGATAGGAATTAGTTTGTTCCCAATTTTTAACACAGCAGTTGTACCATAATTCTGAGCCAGTTTTTAAGTTTTTAACAAAATCTCTACTATCACTTTTTTATTTTAACAATTTTAGTAATAAAACGAAATTAAAAAACTTCAATAGCAGGGATTTCGCTGAAAATTGTTGTGGGCATGTACATTTGGTGTATCTAACTTGAGTTAAGTTTTTATTACGTAATATTAACTCTGGTTGTTAAATTGGGAAAAACTGTTTTAAAATGCCTTTTTTTAATAAAGCATTTCTCGGCGTGGAATCGTCCACCAAAAATATTAAGGAAACCGAACTGTCCGGAAAAAAATACCATTTCTCACAACATAAGTTTACTTCTATCCGTCACGTACGGCACGGAGTTATACAAAAAAACCGACAGGGTATCCCTACTGTATCGTTCCACCTTAAATATATATATATATATTTGCAAGTTCTTGTATAGTATTTTAATTTATTTTTAATAAAAGGCTTATATTAATTTAAAGTGCTAATTATAAATTCTTACAATTATGTATGTATATTATATTTCAACACTAAGAAACACTTTATTCTTTATAATTTTATAACTTATACCCCTTCTTCTCTTCTATTAATGGTACATATTTTTAGATATAATTATTGTCTGAATCAACCGTACCGTCAGCGAAATCTGCTCGCTGGCTTAAATGTTTTCAGTCTCAATCATTTTTAAACAGACTTTATCTCTAAAGTGTTTAAGTCTTGAAAAAAAAATTTATAACAAAATTTGAAAACAAAATACTAAAGAACATTAATCTTCTTATTATTAATCAAAGAGTATTAATTCTCTTTAATTATTCAGGAAACAAGCACAAAAATAGAGCTCCGGGGAAGGAAGATGGGTGGGGGTGACGCTAAATATTTATTTAGCCCATATTCCACGCATTTTTGGCTTTTGTTTTTGACAGCTAGCGACGGGTGGAAAAAATGTTTCCTTACCCAAAGAAAAACACTGGGGCTGGTTCACACCGGAGTGGCAACTGACAAATGACGCACTGACACTGCACACACCTTTTATGCCGCAGCAATAATAACTGGTGTAATGATGTAAACGTCCGCGTAATGCGGCAGTTGTCACTTTCCGTTTCGGTGTGAACTAGCCCCAAAAATTCTGACCCGCTAGGGGCGTCAGAGTCACTTGGCTGACCTTAGTGGACGGGTCGTACACAATTTGATGGGCGTATCGGGGGCAGGGCTCTTGTTGCTGACTGTTGTGTTGTTGCTGCTGTTTACGCGCCTGGAGCATACGGAATATGGCCTCGTGCCGACTCTGCGGGACCCCGTCCGCGTTCCACGTACCGCCCACGTCGTGTTGATAGACATAACTCCTGAAAATAATCAACGTTAAAGTCCCGTTAGCACCGGAATAACAAGTGAGAGACCGGTCCCCATTTATAAAAACACCATGGACAAATTCACCATGGGCCAAAATCACCATAAACATTACAAAACCACCATAAAGATGTGTCAATTTACCATAAATATAATATGCATTTTGCAATATTTCCTTAAATTTTTACACTTAAAAAATATAGATAAAATTTATCATGATAAAGTTTAGCTTGATTTTACTGCTTTGTTAGGCTTAAATTTTTTTTAATGTTTTTACGATTAAAACTAAATTTTTAAAAAAAACTTAAGGCCGGTTTAAACTGACGGATAGCGGATCGCAGATAGTACGTTCACACCGGAATTGCCTCGGATAGCAGATATCGGATAGTACGTTCACACCTGAATTGCCTTGAATAGCGGGTAACAGATAGCGGATAGTACGTTCACACCGGAGTAAAAAGTGGCCTCAGATAGCGTAAAGCAGAAAGCGGATAGTACGTTCACACAGGAATACCCTCGGATAGCGGATAAGGCGAGTTGCTGTATGCAACAACTTTGTACTGCTGGCAAGTCAAATTAAAGATATTTTTTATATGTTTTTTGCTTAAATCACGCTTTTTCTTGATTTGATACAAAATTATTTTTATAAATTTCGATTGTTTAAAGTAAAATATTTTTTGAAGTATTTTCTGATTTTTTTTTGAAATTAAGTTGATTTCATCAAAACCAATGGTTTTTAAAAAGGTTACAAAAAGCTACAGGGTATTCCTTTAATTTATGTATTGTGTAGGGGTTAAAAATATATTTAATTAGTATTTAAATACTAAATAAATACTACTTTTTTTAGGAGTAAGTATTTATATTAAATTGTTTAAAAGGTATCAAATATTTTGGAGTATTCGCAAACTAAAATATTTATAAAATACTAATAAAATACTGTTTTTTTACAAACTTAATAAAACAGATTCTCTCACTCGAAAAATTGACACTCAGATCATTTTGTTAATAAAAATATACGGCAGAATAAGTCAAAATAACACGTTGGCTGACTGTGCGTTAAAAATTGCAATTATTCCAAAGGTCTGGAGCTCCGAAGCTCCGCCCTATTTTTGTACTAATTTCATGAATGATTAAAGAGTGATGCAGTATATTATTTTGTCAAAACTTTTTTTGCAAATTAAATTTTTTCCAAAACTTATTTTAATCAATAAAAATAGTCCTACAAATACAAATAGGGTAATTTAAAATGCATTTCAAGCTTAAGCCTCAAATTGCTTATTTAAGGGGCGGAGCATTGGAGCTCCGGAGCTTCCTTTGTTTTAAATGGTCGTAGCTCTGGAGCTTTATATTGGAAGGTAGGAACATCACTAATAAGCATTTTAAAAAATTAATTTACAAAGAAAATCAAAAAATTTTTTAATTTACAAAAAATTTTGTTGCGGAAATTTTTTCCTCAAGAATAATTTTTCCGCGGAGATAATGCTAAGGAAATACAGCTATGGAAATTTTTTCCTCATAAATTGTTGTTGCGGAATTATTTACCTAGAACGAATGACACATACAATCTATTTTTCTTAATGATTTGAATAATTAAATATTCTATTTAACAATAAATCCAATAAAAAGTTTTTTAGCAAAAACACTTTAACTCCCATAGTTTACCAATTATTTATAAAATTGCTCAATTTGGAAAAAAAATGCAATTTTTTAAAAATACAAGTTGACAGTTCAATGGTGGACTGGTGGTTGAATTACATCAGGCTGACCTCGTAAGTCTGTATTGAAGCTCCAGACATGAGTGGACCAATTAAATTACGTCTGTTTAAGGCCTCTCTCATATTCCCGCCAAACCTTTTTTTTGTTTTGTAGTTTTTTAAATTTGGATGGATATTTTATAAATTTGTAAGATAGTTTTACTTATTTGAGAGGTAAATGATTTTTTTATTCCCTCATCAATTATATTTTAAAAACACTGCCACAATTTTTCAATCCTTGAACAGTTTGAAAAAAAAAATGATCCCAGTCGAATTCTGACAAAAAAAGAAACAACATTTTGTAATCAGCATTGGAAAAATCTGGAACGAACTTAACCTATAGTTTTAGATGAGATTTAAAAAGGTCACAATTGATTGAAAATTTAATAGAATTATGATCAGATAAAGAGAAACCTGGCAAAATTTTTATGTCTTGCAAAACTTCAGTATTGTTGGTCAAAAGTAGATCTAAAAAGTTATTGTTCCTGGTTGGTTTCTTAAAAAATTGAGTTAACGGAAGTTTGTCAAAAAATTTATCCACTCTTGCTCATTTTGATTATTAGATTTCAACTAAAAATTATACCAGTCACAACCTGGTAAATTGAAGTTGCCCGTAGTAATAATAACAGAACTTTGAAAATTTTCTGTAATTTTGCGTAATATTTCAAAAATAACAAACTCATCTATTTTGATAGTTTACGGTTTTCTATAAACCAATTAGTATAATTTTTGAATTATTGTTTAACTTTATATCAATAGCAACGATTTCAACATTTTTGAATATTTCATTAATACTGGTCCTAAACGGAAATGCATTATGCAAATTTAAAATCACTACCCCAATAACTTTAGATTGAAAACAGCAAGAATTGCAAAAAATTATATACCAAAACATTTTCTTGTCATAATTCATTCCTCGCTTTAATTATAAAATTACAACCCCTATCACTTTACATATTGGTCAAAGTGTAATATGCAAAAATTTATATCCAAAACACCTCCATGCCATGATTCATTGCCCGCTTTAATTAAGAAATTTATATATTGGGTCCCAAACAAAAAACCATTATGCAAATTCAAATTTACAACCCCTATAACTTTAGATATCGGTCATAGTAAAATGTGCAAAAATTTATATGCCAAATCACCTCCATGCCATAATTCTTTCCCCACTTTAATTAAGAAATTTATAAATTGGGTCCTAAACGGAAAAACATTATGCAAATTTTAATTTAATTTTTTAAATTTGAATTAGATAGTAAAGTTTAAATCTTAAATGAATAAACTAAAAAACATAACGTATTTACATAATCAGAGTGCGGGGTGACAGACGTTAAGACAGGACTTGTCCATATGTCCATCTCATACCCATCAATCAGCATCTTTTATATCCAAACATGCGCCATGGTGAAATCGCCCGTTTTCCTGTTCAATTAACAGATTAGTTTTTCTTGTCTAATTAAACATAATTATATGAAGTGTCACTGTAGAAAAGCCATTTAAAGATCTACCTTTGACAAAAGTTTGCTAATATTTCAAATATCTAGTCCCAGATTTTCAGCTTATTAAAAACGTAACATTGTTTGTAGCTGTAGGAAAGGCATTATTTACTCAAGACCCTGTCGTAGAACCCTTGTGTTTAACCTCAAACCGTCTTGTTGTACCCACTCAGCACCGTCATGTTGCAGGACCTTTGTGTCGTAGATCCAATTCAAACTTAAAATATTTTTAAAAATAGCGGCACGACTTATTTGATCAAACCAATATAGCGTTTTACATGTAATCATCACTTAATAAATTACCAAGATTTGATTGTTTTTTTATTTAGCAGTTGATAAATAACAAACCGCGCATTTTATTCCAGACTTTTATAATTGTTGAAGATCACGATGTGTTTCCAGGTTAGCCCTTTTGCGGCTATTTTTAGCCTTTTTTTGTCTAATAGTCCCTAAAATTTGAAAATAGAAATTAGCCCCCTTTTTACCCACTTTTTATAAAAATAACTCTTTTTATGACCCCTTTTTGAGTCTGGTTTAAATTTTATAAAAACGATTTATCCTAAATCTATATATAAATAGACGTAATGTGTGTGTGTCTCTGTGTGTTCCCTAACTCCTCCCTAACCACCCAACGGATGAAGGTGAATGAGGTATTGTAGGAAAGCTTATACCCCAGGTAATGTCGCAAGGGGCTTGAAATTTTGAAACAACTTACATGCAGACCTGTGCACTGCCCCCTCCCCTGAGGGTTTTATTGGGGGGAGCAATTCCAAAACAGGGGGAGGGGCACTGGGAGCTTTTTGAAATGGGAGGGGGGCAATAAAATGGGGGAGGGCCAAGCAGGGGGAAAAGAAAAAAAAGAAAAAAAAGAAGGGAAAAGGGAAAAAAGGGACAAAAAAGCGAAAATAAGGTAACAATATGTCTAAAATGGTTTAAAATATATTGAAAAAGGCTAAAAACTGCAAAGAAATGCGATGATGGCGTCATCATAGGTCAAAAATGGCGTTATAATTTTAGAGTACTTTTTCATTTTTGGCGGGGGGGGGCATTTTCAGACCGTGCACAGGTATGTGCATGGACATCTTTAATACTGGACAACGCGTTTTAACCAAAGGGGGGACTCTATGGATTTTTGAACTTAAAAAAGTTTGTGTCTAGGAATTGGCTTAAACTTATTGGTAAGAGTAATTAGCCAATGTAAAACCAGAATATTAATGTTTTTGGGGAAAAAAACATCGCCAACCACAAAATGGATTGGGCTAAATGAGATATCATTGCAAAGCTTACAACCTGGGGAATGTCATAAAGAGGTTAAAATTTTGCATGGACATCTTTAGCCTGGACAACACATTTTTACAAAAGAGGGAAACCTACAGTCTTTGGAAATTGAAATTTTTTTTTGTCTCTGAATTGACTCCAACTAATTGATAAGAGTAAGTAGCCAATGTTAAACCAGAATGTGATTTTTTTTTCATAAGATTAACATAGACATCTTAATACAGGACATTTTTTTGATAAAAAAGGGAACGTCCACAACCAAAAAAAAAAAGGATTGGGCTAAATGAGATATCATTGCAAAACGTACAGGTCGGGGAATGTCATAAAGATGTTGAAATTAAAAAAATTTCACGGACATCCTTAGGTTGGACAACGCATTTGCACAAAAACGGGGTCCTATGGACTTTGAAAGTTGAAAAATTTTTTGTCGTTGAATTGGTTTAAACTTATTGGTTAAAGTATTTAGTCAATTAAAAGTCAGAATATTATGTTTTTTTTAAAAGATAAACATGAACATTTTTATACTTGACAATGCATTTTCACCAAAAGGGGAATGGTTCCCTCTCCTCAACCAGAAAATAAAGTAGGTTAAATGAGGAGGTATCATTGCAAAGCTTGCAATTTGGGGAATGTCATAAAAGGGTTAAATGTTTAAAAAATAATATGGACATTTTTAATCTGGACAACAAATTTTCCACAGAGAATTAAATTTAAATCGTTCTTATAAAATTTGAACCAGACCCAAAAAGGGGCCATAAAGGGGGTTATTTTTCTAAAAAGTGGGTAAAAAAGGGGCTAATTTCTATTTTCAAATTTTAGAGACTATTAGACAAAAAAGGGCTAAAAATAGCAGCAAAGGGGCTAAGCTGACAACAAACTGTAATCTTCAACAATTATAAAAAGACTGGAATAAAATGCGCGGTTTGTTATTTATCAACCGCTAAATAAAAAAAACCAATCAAATTTTGGTAAATAAAGTTAAAATTAACCAATCAGTAGCGGTGTTTTTAGATATTTTTTAAGTGACGATTACATGTAAAACGCTTTATTGGTTTGATTGATCGTGCCGCTATTTTTAAAGATATTTTCAAGTTTAAATCGGATCTATGACACAAAGGTCCTGCAACACGATGGTGCCGAGTGGGTACAACAAGACTGTTTCAGGTTGGACACAAGGGTTCTAGAACAGGGTCTTGAGTAAATAATGCCTTTCCTACAGCTACAAACAATGTTACGTTTTTAATAATCTAAAAATCTGGGACTAGATACGTGAAATATTAGCAAACTTTTGTCAAAGGTAGATAACAGTTTTAACAGATACCGATCATTTTAATGGACTGCGCCTGTATCTTTAAATGGTTTTTCTACGGTGACACTTCATATAATTATGTTCAATTAGACTAGAAAAACTAATCTGTTAATTGAACAGGAAAAATGCGATTTCACCGTGGCATATGTTTGGATATAAAAGATGCTGATTGATGGGTATGAGATGGACGGACAAATGGACAGGTTCTGTCTTAACGTCTGCCACCCCACACTTTTTGATTTTTTTTATATAGCTGAAGCGGGCCGGCGATGGATATTCCATATTGCCGCCTAATACTACCCTATATCAACACTGTTGTTGATGTAGAATTTTAGTCAAGGCCCCACCCCTATTAGGAGATTTTAGGGAGCAGATGTAAGTTTTACATTTTTTGTATGATAATACTATAAAATAATAATATTGAAAAGAAAATAACAAAAAAAAAACAAAATTTCTAAAATAAGGTAAACAAAATAATAATATGATAATTAGATAGTATAAAAATATCTAAGAAATAGAGGTAAAAAGACAGATATAAATGTAAAATAAGATAGTGTAAGATATCTGAAGGTTAGTTTACCTAAATCAAGTCGGTTGGTTTGTTTAAGAGATTCTTCTACTACTTTGAACAAATGGTCCTAAATATTATGTTTAAAAGGTACTTCGACAGTTCACTTTTTCCATAAGCTTGCCTAGGTTCGAAGGCCTCTTTCCTGTCCACAGTCCAGATATCAAGATGCACAACCGCACTATGTTCACTTCTTGACCTAAATAAAATTTGTTATCACAAGTCTATTTTCCTCTTGATCTTTCCCTTCTTGTGTTCTTTCTTATAATAAATAAAGATTAGTACATGATTTACTGAATACATAAAATATACACAACCTATCTCACATCTAGTCCCTAGGCCTACTTTTGGTCGGAATGCACTTTACCGTGGGAGGAAGGCTTATCTTTTGGTTGCACAACAATGTATAAAAAGATAAGTTTGACCCTCCGGTTGTGGGCTAGGCCGCAATGGCCACACGGTAAGGGCTAAGCTAAGCCCCCTCAGCGCGGCAAGCCATCATGCCACAACACATGATGTGGCAATTACCTCACCAAGGTGGCAATGGCGGTTTTGGTAAACCAAATCAACCACAACCTCCAAAGTGGCGTAATCCCCATTGTAGGTTGTCGAGGGGGACTTTTTGATTTAGTTATTTAAATACGTTATGTTTTTTTTAGATTATTCATTTAAGTTTTAAACTTTACTATCTAATTCAAATCTAAAAAATTAAATAAATTAAAATTTGCATAATGCTTTTAATTTAGGACACAATCTATAAATTTCTTAATTAAAGCGAGGAACGAATTATTGCATGGAGGTGATTTGGCATATAAATTTTCGCATATTTTACTATGACCGATATCTAAAGTTATAGGTGTTGTAAAATTAAATTTGCATAATGGTTTTTTTGTTTGGGACCCAATCTATAAATTTCTTAATTAAAGCGGGGAATGCATTATGGCAAGGAAATGTGTCGGTATATAATTTTTTGCAATTCTTGCTGCTTTCGATCTAAAGTTATAGGGGTTGTAGTTATAATAGTTATAGTTGTAGGGTTCAAGGGCGTAGCCAGGGGGGGTTGTAGGGGTGGCAACCCCCCCTTTCGGGTTGGCTTGGCGGAGGTAAAAATTTGGGAATCCGAAGAGAACAATTTTAAAAAATTTCCTCGCGCTTCGCTCCGCTCAGCGCTCGACATTTATATACCTTTTTACAACATTTAAGTGATGTTTTTAATGAATTTCAAAGACAATTTTAGAAAATTTTTTCGTGCTATCGCACGATTTCTAATGTTATACCTTTTTAAACCGGAAATTTTTCAAGTTTAACTTAAAAAACAATGCAAATAACAACAAAAAGAATCACCTAGCGCGAAGCGCAAAAAATTTTACCGTTTTTTAATGTCTTTTTTACGGTCGTTGAAAATTTGGAGTACGACCCCCTACAACCACCCCCCTTTCGAAAAATTTGTATGGAGTACAACCCCCCTTTCCGAAATCTTGGCTACGCCCCTGGTAGGATTATAGTTATTTTACTTTAAACTATCAAAATTTATAAAAATATATTTGTAAAATCAATAGAAAGAAGAAAAAAACAAAAGAAAAAAATATCTTTAATTCAGCTTGCCAGCAGCACAAAGTTGTTGCACGCAGCAACTCGCTTTATTCGCTATCCGAATCCATTGCTATCTGCTCGCTATTCGAGGCAATTCGGATGTGAACGGTTATCCGCTATCTGCTATCTGAGGAAATTCCGGTGTGAACGGTTATCCGCTATCTGCTATTCAAGGCAATTCCGGTGTGAACGGTTATCCGCTATCTGCAATCATCCGTCTGGTGTGAACGTACTATCCGCACCGCAGACCTGTGCACTGCTCCTCGGGGTTTTATTGGGGGGGGGGGCATAGGCGTTTTTTTTTGGGGGGGGGGGGGGGGGTGACAGAGGGTGCACCCCCCCCCCTAGAGCCAAAATTTTGGGACCCCCCCTTGAAAAGTTCAGGGGTCCCTACCCCTCCCCCCCAAAGCTCGAGAGCGGTCCGGCCTGACCCCCCCCTTGCCAGTCTGACCCCCGCCCCACCCTCCCGACCAATTTGGAAGTATATTTTTTTATTTACTGTCAAAAACACAGGTTTTTAGTTAAAAACAGTGTTTAAATACACTTTTTAGGCCTAAATAGGCTGTTTTAATACATAAAATTCAATATTAGACCTAAAAACACTTAAATTATTGAGTTTAAAAAATTTTGCTGAAAAATTGGAACCCCCTGACCCCCCCTAAATTTGAAATCTCGCACCCGAAGTCGACCCCCCCTAAAAAGCCAGGGGGGTCCGGAGCCCCCCCCCCCCCAAAAAAAAATTTTGGCCTTCCACCCGGGGGTGGACCCCCCCTAGCGGACCCGACCAAAAACACCTATGGGGGGCAATTCCAAAACGGGAGGGGGGCAATTTTTTTGAAACAGGGGGGGTCAATAAAACGGGGAAGGCAAGCAGGGGGGAAAGAAAAAAAGGAGAAAAAAAATACAAAAAAAAGAAGGGAAAAGCAAAAAGGGACAAAAAAAGCGAAAATAAGGTAACAATAGGTCTAAAATGGTTTAAAATATATTGAAATAGGCTAAAAACTGCAAAGAAATGCGATGATGGTGTCATCATAGGTCAAAAATGGCGTCAAAATTTTAGGGTACTTTTCATTTTTTGGCGGGGGGAGGGAGCGGCAATAAAACGGGGGGGGGGGGCAAATCCTCCAATAAAACGAGGGGGCATTTCCAGACCGTGCACAGGTCTGTATCCGCTATCTGCTATCCGCTATCTGAGGCCATTTTTTACTCCGGTGTGAACGTACTATGCGCTATCTGAAGCAATTCCGGTGTGAACATAATATCCGCTATCTGCTATCCGCTATCTGAAGTTATTTTACTCCGGTGTGAACGGTTATCCGCTGTCTGCTATTCGTCCGGTGTGAACCGGCCTTTATAGTTTGCAAACGCATTTTTGAGTGTTATGCATAGGTGGGCAGCCTCCCCGATTTTGGGGGGTTATACCCGACCCCTGAAATTTAGGGGGGGGAGGCGGGGGTGTCCCAAATTTTTTTGGGGATATACCTTAAATACTCCATTTTTAGCGTTTTAATACTGGGACCCCCCAAATTTTAAGGGTATGTGTCCAGCGTCCAGGGTACCCCAAAATTTTAGGTGGGGGGAGGGTGTCGACTATAATCGGGATTTTTTGAGGGTATACCCCCAACCCCCCCCCCCCCACCTATGTTGGGAACGTGCTGTGAACGCATTTTATCACTTTGGTGTAAACTAGGCTTTAGATGCGCTAAAGTTGAGGGAACTTGGAACCGGAAGCTTAAAAATCGCCAAAACCTATCGTGCAAAGGAGGGATTAAAGGGCAGGTGGACCTTAATCTATACTCTTGTCATGGGTTCTCCCCCTCCCCCTAACTGTTACTTTTGCAAATCTTCTTGCATTGATCCTGCAGCGACATCTATGTGTATTCTGTGCAAACGACCTATGCATATTTCTTGCATTGCCCCCGGAATTGCCCCGGAACTTTTTAAGAACATTAAACTTTCGTCCCAATGTCCCTGCTGCACCAGCAAAGCTGTATCCGTCATGCTGCATTTCCAGGAGTTTCGCGAAAAGACGTTAACCGAACAAGCTCGCACCAGGTCGCAATTAGTTGAAATTTTCTCACAGCTAAAAGCGCTTAACTGTTACCGGCCCCGTGCTCCTGCTCCGCCCGTTAGCAACTATGACCGTGCCTTTCCGCCCTTGATTCATCAGCGCCCTCTCCAGCCACCCACGACTTGGTCTGCCACCACTTCCTCCGGTCTTCTTCCTACGCCCAGACTGAGCCCCGGTCTTCCTACCGCTCTGATTCGCAAAAGGATGGAACCCCCCATATCACGTGCTGATGTGGAGGCCATTTGCGATGAGTCCCAGGAGCGCAGGGAAAACGAAAAATACATTGTTATCACTGGACTAGCAGAAAGCGAGGATGAAACCAACGACTCTGATAAGGTTTCTGACGTCCTCAATGTCATGTTCGAAGGAACGGACAGGCCAGAACCTTGCGAAGTATTTAGGATGGGTAGCAAGGACTCCGGTCGTGGCCCTCGCCTTCTGAAAGCCAGGTTTTCACGGACTGTCTGTCCATCGTAAAGCCGTCCTTGATCGCACGCCGGTTTTCCGAGATCGCCAGGATTTTTCCAAGGTATTTGTGCGCGCCAGTTACACCTACAATGAGCGCCAGCGCATTCGATTTTTAAATGAAAGGAAAACTCATTTAAACACCAACGACATGAAATTCTTGTACTATATTAGGAGGGACTGTTTATCGCCTTCCACCTGGTCCATTAAGCTAAAAAACTTCGCATGACTGGAGGCAACACTGAACCAATCCGAACTGGGACCGGAAATGACCCTCCACCACTTTCTCAGCTACCAAAGGAGCCAGAGGTAACTGTTTGCTCTAAGGTAGATAGGGCTAATGAGAGGCGTGCATCCCTGAGAAGCCACACTGAACAAGCACCAAACAAATGATACGGGTGCACGACGTTAATCACATGCAAACTCCTTAATGCGCGCAGTATCCGCAATAAACTACCCCTACTTAACGCTCTTTTAGCGTCTGAAAAATACGATCTAGTTCTCATAACTAAGACTTGGGGTGATAAGTCGATTACTGA
>JASAMX010004044.1:0-10745 GCA_030248175.1 Microlaimidae sp. YZB2_3 | reverse complement strand
TTATGTTGGTATTTACTCGTTCAGTTACGTATTGCTCGCCAATAAAAATAAAACAAATCGTATTATTTAAAACATTACAAACCATTGATAACGAAAATTAGATTTTTTTAATAAAACATTATTAAAAAATGCATTACAATACAATTTCGCTCGATTTCAAGGTTTTTCTTAGGCTCAGGAAAAATAAATTTAATTAAAACTAAGTGTTAATTTGCTTTTAAAGCCTTTTACACTAGTATGATTTTATACTTTAAGTTTTTAGAAGCATTAAGTTTTTAATTTGTCTATAAACGAGTAATTTTACGTTTAGAATTACACAAACCAGTGTACTTTTTCATTTAGTAATTTAGTTTAATAAATTTACCTGTGTATTAATTTATATTTAAAGCGTAGTGTAGTAATTTAGCACAATTTAACATCAATCAAACAGTTGTTGGTTTGTAATTTCGCATCGTTGGCAATGTTTTAATTTATAAGATTGTTTTATTTTAATTTCGCTGCGCGTCTCACTCGTCTGTTTATTTCTTGAAGCGCGGAAATAATTGCTTCCTGTATAATATATTCCGCGACGTACAGCAGAGAGTTATTTTTTCCGAAGATATTTTACTGGAATGTATTTTTGCAAAAGTTATTCTTGCAGAAGAGATTCTTTCCGAAGATATTATGCAGAATGTATTTTTTCCTAGCGCCGCTGGCAAAGATATACAAAAAAACTGCTGGCAAAGTAAGACTGCTGGCAAAGTGAGATTCACCCAGAAAACTATTATGTTAGAAAAACGAAAAAAAAAGAATAACACAACACAGCGACAGCATCAAACCTGTCAAATTAAAGCTGAAAACGGTAGTGATGTTGGGTAAACAAAAAGGAATGGAAGTATTTCTTCTGGTTCAAAAAGCTTCATCATGTCAAATAAAGTAAATTAACTTCTATTTGTTGGCAAAGTAAAATATACGATACGTACAAAACGAAGATCAAAGCGTTACATCCCCATTCCCCAAAAATATATGCTAGAATGAAACCATAGGTGGGCAGCTTCTGAATTTTTTTTGGGGTATACCCGAAACATGAAGGGGAGGGGGTGTCCCAAAATTTTTTTGAAGTATACCTCAAATACCTTATTTTTAGCGTTTTTAGTACTGGGACCCCCAAAATTTTATACATGGGTTGTCCAGAGTACCCCGAAATTTTTTTTTGGGAGGGGAGAGGTTGTTGGCAGTAATCGGGATTTTTTTTTTGGAGGGGGGTATAATTATCAAATCATAAATGCAGACCTGTGCACTGCCCCCCCCCACCGCCGTTAAAACGGGGGGGGGGGCAATTCCGAAATGGGGGGGGCACGGAGGGCACTTTTTTGAAACGGGGGGTGGCAATAAAACGCAGGGGCAAGCAGGGGGGAAAGAAAAAAAAAGGAGAAAAAAAGAAGGGAAAAGGAAAAAAGGGACAAAAAAAAGCGAAAATAAGGTAAAGAAAGGTATAAAATGGCTTAAAATGCCTTTAAATAGGCTAAAAAATGCAAAAAAATCGCGATGATGGCCTCATCATAGGTCAAAAATGGCGTGATAGTTTTAGGGTATTTTTTCATTTTGGCGGCGGGGGGGGGGGGCTAAAAAACGGGGCGGGGGGGGGGGGGGGCAAATCCTTCAATAAAACGGGGGGGCATTTCCAGACCGTGCACAGGTCTGTAAATGTGAAGTTCTTCATATTCGAAAGTATAGCAAAGAGTTAATTTGTAAATATAAGCTTGGTAATAACGTACTTGCAAGTAAAGAATTGGTGCGTGACCTAAGTGTTTGTATATCCCATAATATAAAATTCTCTAAACACTGAAATCACAGCAAAAAAAGCTTCAAGAAAGACTGATATCACTAATTTTTAGAACATTCAATTCAAACTCTAGGGTACAAGTACTAAACGTGTACCAAAAATCAGTTTGAGAATTTCACCAAACAAACATAAATAAAAAACATGTTTCTAGGTCAATTCTGACTTTAGGATCTTAAATTTGGCCATTAAAAAGTGATTAAACTACCCTTTAAGAAAATAAATAGTGTTTTACAGCCAAAAATGACCTTTTTTTCAAGGTACATTTTATACTGTTAAGAAAATTTTTTTAATAGTGCTTTAACCAATATGAATGAATATTTGTCAGATTGTCGAGAGTCTGGTGGTTCTAAAAATATTTTTACTTTTTTCTGGTCTTCACCAATTTTGTACGGCAAGCACTAAAAGACACCTACTACACCTACTACACCTACCACACCGACGGACCTAAGCAACCTAAGCAAAACCTCAAAATCAAACAAAACATTAAATTTAGCTTGATTTTAAGGTTTTGCTTAGGTTGCTTAGGAAGTTTTTAGTAACAAGAGAGAATTTCACCCCTCGGTTGGTCCTTCGGTGTAGTAGGTGTGGTAGGTGTCTTTTAGTGCTTGCCTTTTGTACAGCAACCGCTTAAAAATGAATCAAAATTCAGTCGTGAAAAAATGCCTCATAATATAATTTAGCTTGATTTTTAGGCTTTGCTTAGGCTTAGAAAGAATAAATCTGATTTAAAATAAGCTTAAATTAGCTTTTTAAACAAAAACAAGTTTGTTGTCCATATTTTCAGTGGTCCATGTGACTATCGAATTTATATTTTTTTTGTAAATTTTAAGATTCTCCGGACTTCCAGCAATGTTGAAACAAAGTTTTTGTTTTAATTTAGCGGTTAATTAAATTTTTTTCTTAACAGTAAAAATTGTGTACCCAAAATATTGTCATTTTTTGCCTATATTTTAGCCCATATTATCAAAAATCGTGTTTCAATAATTTTTTAAAGTTTAAAAACGAGATCTTCAGATCAAAATTGACCTATAAACATGTTTTTATTTAGTATTTGTAGCGTGAAAATCTCTAATCGATTTTTGGTACACGTTTAGTACCTGTACCAAACTCTAAAAATAATTTTCTCAGAGCATATAAGTCCTATGTTAGACCAATTCTGGAGTATGCTAGTGCAGTTTGGAACCCCTATTTACAAAAACATTTTGGAAAAAGAGCAACAAAATTTCACTAGACGGTTGTTTTATAAATGCAAGTTGTTACCTGTTGGTTATGAACAAAGACTGGATTACCTAGGTTTAGAAAGATTAAAAAGAGACAAAGACAAAGACAAAGACCAAAAAGACAAAATTGATTTATATGAGTGCTTTAAAGTTATACATTGCTTAAAAAATTTGCAAGCCAATGATTTTTTTATGTTTAACCTGCAGCACACCCGTGGTCATCCCTCTAAATTGGCCATCAAAGACAGCCGAATTAATGCAAGGAAATTTTCTTTTGCAAATAGGGTGGTTACATCTTTGAACAACCTACTTCCATCCCATCTCACATAACAGTCGATTCTTTGGATGCATTCAAGACAAGTTTTAAAACTGTCTTAAATAAGCGCTCTTTTTGAACCTTTAAAGTCATATCAGATAGCTATGTTCGTTGATATCTTGTTAGAATTGTATTTCATATTGGCGACAATTAAGTCGCAGAATTAATACTGTTGATGAAAAAAAAAGAAAAAAAATAGAAAAAGAGAAAAAAAACGAAAAGATGAAATGATGAAAACAGTAGAATTAAACATAGACTATTCTTAGTATAATATTAATTCTGTTATCTGATCATTAAATATATAAAAAATATATAAAAATATAAACCCTCTCAACCAACAGTCCCTCTCCATCTATGACTGTGACCCCCCAATTAAGGGGGAATATCTCAATATCTGTAGTATAGTACCCACCCGCAATTTTTATTGGGAGTGTCCGCAGCATCTAGATTTTTGGGGAGGGTATATTTTTGGGTTAAAGTCGGCTCACAACTTTTAATAAAAAGCTCAAATCTCAAAAAGGTAAAATGGCAGTTACCTCCACAATGATCACTAAAATTTTGCACAAAAATATGTTACTGCATGGTGCTGCATCTGAATATCACCATGATAATTGGCGCTTAATAGCCATTCTCAAGATATTAAAGGGGAAGTTCCAGGGGCGTAGCCAGGATTTTGGAAAGGGGGGGGGGCTTGTACTCCATACAAATTTTTCAAAAGGGGGGTTGTAGGCGGTTTTACTCCAAATTTTCAAAATACCATAAAAAGACATTAAAAAAGGGTAAAACTTTTTGCGTTTTGCGCTAAGTAATTTTTTTTGCTTTTATTTGCATAGTTTTTTTAAGTTAAACTTGAAAAATTATACTTTAAATCGGTATAACAATAAAAATCGTGCGACAGCACATAGAAATTTTCAAAAATTGTCTTTGAAATTCATTAGAAACATCATTTAAAAGTTGTAAAAAGGTATAAGTGTTGAGCGCCAAGCGGAGCAAAGCGCAAGAAAATTTTTTAAAATTGTTCTCTTAGGACCCCCAAGTTTTTACCTTTGCCAGCCCAAAAGGGGGGGGGGTTACTACAACCCCCATAACCCCCCTGGCTACACCTTAGGAATTCAAAATCCCCTATACAAAGTTGCGAGTTTTACCAATTTTTGACCATGGTTTTAGAAGGAAGTTTTTTTTAATATAGATTTTTAAGGGCACATATGTAAACTTTGGACTTGTTCACAGTTTTTTGTTTTAATTAAAAGTTTATTGCAAACCTTTGGACATCCCAGTATGGACAGAAAGCTACCCTACTTCTATAAACATTGAAAAATTTATTTTAAAATTCTATTTAATGCAGCAATTGAAAGTTTGCTTAAAAATATATATATTGATGGTGCCGAATCTAAATATTACCCTTATAATTAGCGCTTGATAGCCTTTCTCAAGATATTAAAGGGGGAGTTAAAATATATTAACTCAAGATATTAAAATCCATGTAAAATTAAAATTAAAATCCTGCAATTTTTATCAATTTTAGACCATAGCTTTAGAAAGATTTTTTCTAAACCTAAGCATAAACCTTAGCAAAGCCTTAGCCATAGGTGTTTTTGGGGGGGACAGAGGGGTGCACCCCCCTAGATGGACCCCCCTAGCATGGGTGGGCAGCCTCTCAAATTTTGGGGGTATAGAGGGGGGGTCCAATTTTAGGGGGGTGTCTGGCAAGACCCAAATTTTGAGGGGATGTACCCAATATTTCCGCGCTGGTTAAAAATGGGCTTAAAACGCGTAAAAAACGTAAAAAAAGCTTATAAATGCTTTAAAACTGTGTAAAATTAAAATAAGATCTTATTGCAACTTTTAAATTTTATTTTTTAATTCTTTTAATAATAATGTGTTTATATATTCTTGGAATTAGATTAGAAATCATAGTTTTTTTTAATAATTACGTAATAATAGAATAGTAATTATATTGTCTTGATTATAAAATTTTTAATTTAAGGAGCTAAAATACACTAAAAATTTTAATTCCAGATAATACTTATTACAAAATTTAAGATTTTATTTATACCTACACATTTAAAACATGTGTTTAAAACGTTAATAAAAGGATAATAGTGTTTATAGTAGTTTTATTTAACTGTGTTGTTTGCCCTAACTACTACTTCTGTTTGCTGTTGTGGCACAGATTCTTGCTTCAAAATAAGTCTTTTTTTGCTGTTCCTTTGGCTGCTAGGAAAATTCCATTTAACCAGGGACATACCCAGGGTTTCATTTTTTTTTTTGGGGGGGGGGGGCGATTTTAGTACAAAAAATTTTTTTTTGGGGAGGAGGAAGCCCCCTAATTTTTGGAAACGCTAAGAAACAAGGATAAACGTAGATAAAACTGTATAGTACACTGTTTTTGGCCTATTAACGTATTATCTAATGTTTTTAGCAGTAAAAACACGTTTTTGTAGTTAAAAATTACATTAGCACACATTGGCAGAGCCTGAATTTTACAATAAAGGAATTATGAGACCTTTCAGACCATAGGTGAAGGTGGCCACCCTCCCAGATTTTTGGGGGTATAATCGACCCCCGAAATATGGGGGGTGTCCCAAAGTTTTTTTGGTGGTATACCTCAAATACCCCATTTTTATCGTTTTTAGTACTGGAACCCCCCAAATTTTAGGGGGCGTGCCCGGCGTACCCCCAATTTTTAGGGTGGGGGTGTCGGCTATAATTGGGATTTCTGGGGGGTATAACCCCCAACCCCCCCCCTCCTGCCCACCTATGTTTCAGACCCATTGGCTACACCCACATTGTAAACCCAAGCACATGAGCAGCATTTCATCTCAACTCCATGTTTTTTAGGGTACCTACCTATATGAAAAAAAATCCGTGCCAATGGCATAGGTGGGCAGGGGGGTTGGGGGGTTATACCCATACATGGGCACGGGGGGGGGTTGGGGGGGTTAACCCCCCAAATTCTGAGAAGTGGGGTTTAACCCCCCCCCCACTCAGAAGTGGGGGGGGGAGTAAAAGTTTAACCCCCCCCCCCCAATGAAGAAAAAAAATGTCTTTAAAATGACTTCTAACTGCTTCCAAACTTAAGTTTTGAGGTCAAAATGAATGTTTTAAGCAATAAAAAGCTCAAAAATGCAATAAAAAGGGCTTTTTGACCTAAAATTAGTGTTTTTAACCTATTTTTCCTTCAAAATCGAAAAACGATATGGGTAAAATGCACTCCAGAAAAAAAACGATATGGGTATTTTGCGTTTCTCGGATTTTAACCCCCCCCCTAATTTGGGGTTTAACCCCCCCCCACTCCGGACCAACTTGCCCATGTATGGTTATACCCCCCAAAATTTCGGATTTTGCTGACACCCCCCCTAAATTTGGGGTACCCGGGGACACCCCCCCAAATTCGCCTCCCGGAGAAAAATTTTTAAGTGTTATAAAACGACTAAAAAAAATTTTCCGCGCTTCGCGCGGAGAGTTAATTGTTAATTGATAAATTTATCTTAGTTTTTCGGTTACAAATCGATTATCCTGTTCAGTAGTTAAGGTATATAGTTTAATAAAACTACTATAAACACTATTATCCTTTAATTAACGTTTTAAACGCATGTTTTAAATGTGTAGGTATAAGAAACCTTAAATTTTGTAATAAGTATCATCTGGAATTAAAATTTCAAGTGTATTTTAGCGCCTTAATTTAAAAATTTTCTCCCCCGGGGGGCAGAATGCCCCGCGACCCCCTGACAAGGGGCCCCGCCCCTTGACCCGGGTGGGGGGCTCTCCCCCCCCAGACCCCCCATAGGGGGGGGGGGGGGGTGGTTCCGGGGTCGTTTGTTCGGGGGGGGTCCGGGGGTGGGCCGCTTTTGGGGGGGTGGGGGGGTTGTTGGGGGGGTGGTGGGGTCGGTGTGGTTTGTTCTTTTGGGGTTTGGTGTGGGGTGGGGGGGGTGGGGGGTGCGGGGGGGTGGGTCGGGGGGGTGGGGGGGGGGGGGGGGGGGCGGGGGCGCGGGGGGGGTGGCAGTGGGGGGCTGCCGCCCCCCAGACCCCCCTTCCGGGTTAGTATTTACCCCCCAGACTGCCCCCCAAATAAAATTCTGGGTACGCCACTGCAAAAGGGGGGTCTGTCTAACCCCAAATTTTTCCCTTTGCCGACCTAAAAGAGGTGTCTAGACACCCCCCTGGCTACGCCCATGTATGTATATAATCTTTTATAAATATAAGATTATGGATTAAAAAGTTTGTGATACTTGACTTTATAATCAAGACAATAATATTATTATTCTATTATTACGTAATTATTTTAAAAAAACTATGTTTTTTAATCTAATTATAAGAATATATAAACACATTATTAATAAAAGAATTAAAAAATAAAATTTGTAAGTTGCAATAAGGTTTTATTTCAATTTTACACAGTTTTAAAGCATTTATAAGCTTGTTTTACGTTTTTTTACGCGTTTTAAGCCCATTTTAAGGCAGCGCGGAAATATTGGGTACACCCCCCCTCAAAATTTGGGTCTTGCCGGACACCCCCCTAAAATTTGACCCCCCCCTATACCCCCAAAATCGGAGAGGCTGCCCACCTATGGCCAATGGTATAGGCGGCTGGAAAATTTAGGAGGTGAGGGTGGAGGTACATAAATCAACCAATATGATTTTTTGTTTTGCTTTTTGTTTAGTACTTATTACCTACTTATAAAAAATATTGTACTAACTTTGAAATAACGTTAGCATTAGGCAAGATTAATACTGAGATATATGTACGTATAGTATAAAAAGTGACTGCTGAGCGAAGCAAAGTGAAAATTTTTTTTTGGTTTTTGGAGGTCAATTGTGGTACTAAAATTGATTTATAGTTTGGCGCCAAGCGATTAGCGAGGCACCAGAAAATTTTGAATTTTTAGCCTCTGAAAACCCCCAAATTTTACTATCTGGCGACCATTTTGAGGGGAAGGGGCGGCCGCCCCCCACCGCCCAACCACTATCCTTATTTTTTCCCCTGTCCAACCGTTTGGGGGGGCGACCGGAACCGCCCCATCCGCCCCTTCCTGGTTACGTCCCTGCATTTAACCCTTAGATCCATGATCTTCATTAGGAACGGCAAAACTGCGACAGACTTGTCAGCAAATAATAATGGAGGGACTTCTGTCACTCTTTTATCTTAGCCGTTTGTTTTTTTTTTCTAATGATCAGATAACAGAATTAATATCATACTAAGCATAGTTTATGCATAGTTTAATTTCTGTTTTCATCATTTCATTGTGTTTATTTTTTCTTTTTCTATTTTTTTTTTTCTTTTTTTTTTTTCATCAATAACATCAAATCTGCGACTTAATTGCCGCCAATATGAATCACAATTGTAACCATAGGTGGGCAGGGGGGGTTGGGGGGGGGTTATACCCCCCCCCAAATTTCGGAGTTTGCTGACACCCCCCCTTAAATTTGGGGTAGTCGGGGACCCCCCCCCCCCCAAATTCGCCTCCCAAAGAAAAATTTTTAAGTGTTATAAAAGGACTAAAAAATTTTTCCGCGCTTCGCGCGGAGTGTTTATTACCTTATTTCCCCGTTAGTTACCTTTTATTACCTTTAAATTCCCCCGCTACGCGGGCAGTTTAAATTTCCCCTCTACACGGGCAGTTTAAATTGGCAATTTATCTTAGTTTTTCAATTGCAAATCGATTATCCCATTCAGTAGTTAAGGCATACATGTTTAATAAAACTACTATAAACACTATTATCCTTTTTTTAACGTTTTAAACACATGTTATAAATGTATAGTATAGCTATAAAAAACCTTAAATTTTGTAATTAGTATCATTTGGAATTAAAATTTCTAGTGTATTTTAGCGCCTCAAATTATAAATTTTCTCCTCCGGGGGGCATTGTTCCCCCCGAACCCCCTGACTGAATTTTTAAGATCACAGAAAATTATGTAGAAATTAGGTAAAAAAACAAAAGTAAAATGTATGTTCACGCGATCACCAGGAGACGATTTTTAAGCCGTTTTTAGTATATATCTGAAAAAATTTTCGCCTCCGGCGGCTGGGGGGACACCCCCCAAACCCCCCGGCCGACGCTCCGCGTCGACTGGCGCCGCTACGCGGCGCAGGCGGTGGCGCTTCGCGCCGCGTTGACAACACTTTTTCTTCCCCCCCCCCGACCGACGCCCCTGAAATGAAATCCTGACTGCGCCATTGCACATTATTATTAAAAGAATTAAAAAAATAAAATTTATAAGTTGCAATAAGGTCTTATTTTAATCTTACACAGTTTTAAAGCATTTATAAGCTTGTTTTACGTTTTTTTACGCGTTTTAAGCTCATTTTAAGGCAGCGTGGAAATATTGGGTACACCCCCCCTCAAAATTTGGGTCTTGCTGGACACCCCCCCTAAAATTTAACCCCCCCCATATACCCCCACCCAAAATCCGAGAGACTGCCCACCTATGATTGTAACTAATTATCAACATCAGTGTCCCCGACCCCTGACGGCTAGGGGGGGGGTTTAGTACCCCGGGGTCAGCCCATTTTTTACCATTTTGTAGGTCCAGGAGGGGGGGGTCAGCCTGGACCAAATTTTCAAAAAATTTTGACCCCGGGGTAGCCTGTGACTGAAGGGTCCTTAGGGGGGGGGAAGCCTGGACTTGGGTTCTTAGGGGGGAATAGCCTGGACCTGCCAAAAAAACTTTTGGAAACTGTTAAAAACGTTAACATATTATAAGAGGTACCTTTTTGTTGATTTTTTTTTGCTTCCGGTAAAAGTTTGACCAACTTTTTTTCTTCTATTTTCCGGTTACATAAAAAAAATAATAATCATTGTATTTTGTTTTCATTTCATTATTTTGCATGCGGCAACTTGCCGGGCAAGTGTTTAACGAACGGCGGCAGCGCAAAAAACGGACCGGTCGTGTAAAAAAAAAGACCGATTTTTTTTAAAAAAACGGGTTCGTTTTTAAAACGAACATCTGAATTTTATTTTTTTTCCAATTTTAATGTAACGTACCTACCAGTTTGTAAAAAACCTAAGGTTTATTATAAATTATAAAAATTTGTATAGAACACTAAAATTATTGTTATATTTATGAGGAATATATATGTATATGAAGTTAGCGCACGAAATTCGTGCGCGCACTCATTTTGAGCGTGTATATTGTCAGTCGCGCGCACGAACAAAAAAACGATTTTTATGCCTATCGCACATTAAGTAGATAGGGGGGGGGGGGTGGGAACAGCTGTTAGGGGGGGAGGGTCAAAAACCGCCTTCAGGTGGCGGGGGGTCGGCCTGGACCGGGATTTTAGGGAGGGAGGGTCCAAAATGGGCGCTAGGGGGAGGGGTACCCTGGACCGGCCCTCAGGGGGGGGGCCGGTCCGGGCAGTCCAGGCTGGTCGGACACCTATGA